>CAUYLG010007945.1:0-72846 GCA_963573385.1 Cacajao melanocephalus | reverse complement strand
ACACAAGAACAGAAAATCAAACACCGCATGTTCTCACTCATAGGCGGGTGTTGAACAATGAGAACACATGGACACAGGGAGGGGAGCATCACACACTGGAGTCTGTTGTTGGGGGATAGGGGAAGGACAGCGGGGGGTGGGGACGTTGGGAAGGGATAACATGGGGAGAAATGCCAGATATAGGTGTCGTGGATGGAGGCAGCAAACCACATTGCCATGTATGTACCTATGCAGCAATCCTGCATGTTCTGCATATGTACCCCAGAACCTAAATTACAATTTTAAAAAATCCCTTCTCTTTATCTTTCCTTTTGTTTCTCAATTTTGCATAAACGTCAAGCTTTATAGTTGGTATATTTTTCAAATGAAAAAATGTAAAGGGTAAAAGAAAGGCAAATGAGATTATTTCCATACAAACAGTATCCTCTTTCTTCAATCAGTTTCTGCTATCTGACCAATTGCAAAGTGTTGATCTGTGTCAGAGCATCCATCCATCTCAATCACATCGTGAGATCTTCCAAAATCCAGAGGATTTGGTGGGTGAGAAGAGTTCTTATTGAAATATGAATGAGTCTTTTTGGTGGTAGGCTTGGGAATACACTCGAGATGCTTAACAGTGACTAGAATAAGCTCATTTCTAAAATGTGTATGTTCTGGGCTAATGTTTTATACTACTCAGTGATGAAAGAGTAAGAAACAAAGATTAAAGCAAACTTCAACAAGGCCTTAACCCCTTTGCTTTCAATGTATAATAGCACCTCTCTAAAACTGTGGCAGGATTACTGATGGCTACACAGTTTAGTCAGAGGGATGTGACTTGCTTTAGTTTAATGACATTCAATGCTTTACTTTTAAAAGACACCTGTCATTAACTGCTTCTGCATTATGATTGCTAGGGTAAGTTTCTTTTAAATACGGTGTTTTATTCTAATAAATGTACAGGTGTTTGTTACAAATAAAAACACTTATACTCTAGTAAATGAATATTTCTTGGGGAATAAGCTGTGCATGTCTCTGCAACGAATGCATGCTTTCACAGAAATCTTCCCTCAGTGGGATTCTGGCACTTATGAATGTGCAGTTCACTTTCGTGGAGGAGTTTATGCAATATGTGATCAACTGTTACACTATTTCTTAAGATGAAACAAATACATATAAGATTTCACAGAAGATCTCTCTGTAGATAAAAATTCTTGATATTTACTGGGTATTTCAAAGTATGAGAGAAAAAGCAGCTGCTGTGATTGTGTAATAAACAGGGGATTATACTGAATATGCAGGAGCTGAACTGACGATTTAAAATTTATCAGACTGTGATAGGAGTCCTCATTAACCACTCTGAGCTATTTGTAATAAATAAACTCAAGTAATTTTTGTCTATGTTATGCTTCATCATGTTGCTCTAATTCGTGGCAAATCCTCCTTGATTGTTTTGCTCTGCAAAGTGTTTTATTAATGTTCATGTTAACATTCTCCACAATGTTAGTGATCACCTAGACTTATTAAAGAGATTGCATTTTTACTTTTAGCTTTTTACAGAAACTTAATATTTGGATTCTAAAATGATGTCTCTGACCAAGTTTGCATCATTGACACCTTTGCCCTAATGTATTTCATGGAAAAAAATCAATCAGTTGAATTAGATTTCTTTTTACAGGAAAAAAATATATATTTAAAGTCACGAAATCCCACTGTTATAAGACACCATATATCATATCTATATCTCTCTGTATAGATGTGCCATTAACAAGCAAAGTAGATAATAGACTGTTTACTAACAAAATATTTCATATCTTTGCCTCATATCACATGCAATATGGTGAAATAAGAATAGTTTTAACCTTAGGATCAGATATTTGATTGAAATCTCAACTTTGCCACTTACAAACTTTATAAACTTGAGTTTTATTTATCTGGTTATTCATTTATTTTACACTTGAAGCATCAGATTACATTACAGTACAATTAATAGTAATTCATAAAGTGCATGATGGTCTGTAGATTACAAAATGTCAGTTAAAAAGGTCTCACACAATGATTGGAGCATAACAGATTAAATAAATCTTTTTTCTCCTTGTCTTCCCTTCCACCACAAGTGAGTAGCTTACACATTTTCCATTGTGAATACTTGATAAATATATTTTCACTTGGTTTACTAAACAATTAAAACACACACAAATTGACCAATTTACTTCAAAAAAGTTGCAAAGGTATTTTCACAGATTAAATTTAGAAAAATGTGATCTTAATTTTTTTAATCATCTTCTGACATTTAGTCAATAATTATTGTGTATTTTCAGGAATTGAATGAAATAATATATTTATTTCACATAGTACAATGAATGAAATACATATGTAATTATTCAACTACATATTACTTATTGATACATACTACATTTTGTAAATTAAAAGTTTACCTAAGAGTAAAAAAAACTGTAAAGAAGAATTCTTATTGCAACATTTTTATTAGTAGTAAAAAACTTAAAATAATCCAAATACACATATGAAAACATACAATCACACAGAAATAATGTTATTCTTCACCTTATTACCAAGGGCAGGAAATAATTCTAACAAATTTTTCATAGTATGTAGAAAATACAATCCATACATTTTTGTAAATAGTAAAAAGAATGAAAATATATATAGATGTTATGTGTAGAAAAAGGAAGAAAGTGAACTGAAAACAGTTATTGGAAGGGGAAGGTGATTATGTGGGTCTTTCTCCTCCTGTATTATGTATTTCTCTCATGCTCAAACTTCATAATACCTTGTATATTATAGTACATGTTAATATCATCCTATGGAAAAAATATAACCTTCTGACTAAAAATAAAGAAAATAATTTGAGAGCTTGGCTACTAAGGTAAATGACCAAGGTGATTTAACTATATATCTCTCAGTTTTCTCATCTAACAAATATCTAATCTAATTTATAGAATTGTGGAAATAACTTAAAACAATGTGAGAGAGGCCACTCTGCAATATATAGTGCTATCTCATAATTTGAAATCCAAAAATGGATTTGCTTTGAACTATTGATAAGATTATCTTTCCCACCTCTAATTCAAGGTGGAAGACAGTGCAGTAAATGGCTCTTACAGAGATAAAATGCTGCCTTCCTTAGCAGCTAGGTTTAACTCCTTCAGAGACAGACTATTGTCATCAGTCAGTGTTGAAAAATAAATCTCACACTTTCAAAAGAAAAGCTAATTACCATGTTGTAGCAAACCTAAAGAATAGTCCCATGCAACAATGGCCATCAGCTTCTTTGTTTATTAAAATGATTTATTATTCATATGTAAGACACTTCTAAGTATTCATACTGATATACTAGAGTACTGAAACAGGACAGACTGAGCCACATAGTTATAAAGTTATCATAAAGTTATCTAGAAAAGCATAGCAAAGGACTGCAAAGGACTTTGTAAAAGTAGGTTAGCTCATTTACAAAGTGTTCTTTTTCAGTTTTTAGCAATAACAATGAAAAAATAAAGACAGCGTGGCAGCTTCCTTAGCAGCTCGTGGCAGATTGAGGCAGTTAGAACCTCACAAATAAGGACCACATTAGTTATACTAATATTTGCTGCCCCTCACCCCCCAAAATTTCCATAATTATTATCATGTATTTACATCACCAAATGAAGTTCAGTATTTGCATTGTGGCTTAAAATGCATACTGATTGTGATTTGATTAGTCATTAGCATACCAAATATAGAAAAATCTGGGCTATGGAAAGGTTGGAAGCTAAATTTCACTATCATCAAATTAGATTATTTGTATCTTTTTTTAAAAAAAAAAAAAAACCTACTCATCATGACCTCTTACAAGTACATTTCTCAGATTTGCTTCTCCTTCAACTAAAATCCAGGTTTAGACAATAAAATATTCTACATTTCATTTCAATAAGCTGAGCTAAAACTTTTGTATGTATCAAATTTGTCTATCCTTCAAGTAAATCTCAATTAGAAAATCAAGCACAACTTTCTTAATAGAAGACTGAAATTTGACATTTTTTTAAACCTAGTAATATTTAGATTCACAATATTTTATAATGTAGTTCCTTGGGCTTTTTTTTAATACTGAAAATGGTAGTTGTTAAAAATGTTTTGGAAAACTTTGAAAATAAATAAAAGCCTGGAAGTTAATTAAGATGAAATTACAGTATTTTAACTAAATTCAATAAAGCAAATAACATTTTGAATGTCAATAATGTGTCATCCATATAGGAAATCACACAAAAAATGAGAGATTGAAAGAGACAATCCTTGACTTCAAGGAGCTTATTTTTGATCAAGGAGGTACCATGCAAAAATATGGGTAAAACAAATATTTATAACTTATTGAGCACTTATAATTTTAAATGCACACTTTTACTATGATCTCTAAAATACCAATATTAATCATGGTAAGGAAAAGTTTTCTTTTTTTAATGTAGAAAGGCAGTCTTGCTATGTTGGCCACCCTGGTCTCAAACTCTTGGACTCAAGCAATCCTCCCACCTCAGTCTTTCAAAGTGCTATGATTACAGGCATGATACTCACTACATGCTAGGCATCATCCAAGGCACTCCATACCTTATCTTGTTTAAATAGAAAACTGAGATTTAAATCTTTACATAAATTAGAAAACAAAGTAATTGTCTGGTTCTAAGATTCTGTTGAACACAGAAATCCCAAGAAATTATCAAAAATATATACAAGACAATATACAATACATTCTGCAAGAGAATTCAAGCAAAGGATGTAAGTGCCAAAATGGCAAGCAGTTTTATCTGTTTGCTCACTGATTTATACCAAGTTCCCAGAACTGTATCTCGTAAATAAAAGATACTCAACAAATATGTGCGGGATTGAATTAAATTTCAGGGAAATAAGTTTGCAGTCACTGGGTGTAGAGATTAGGATGGAAGTTAGATAAGGAGTCAAAAAAATGCTTTCAGAAGGCAGTTTTAAAGCTCTCACTGGCATTGGAACTGCCGTTAAGGTCCTTTCTGTCAAATCTCCTTCCCACTGCAGCTTGTCTGATTGCAAGATGATCATTGAAACCCTTTTGAACACTCTTCATGTTAAGAGTATCTCCAAAATTACTTTCTAAATGTAGTAATACTTAGATGCAGAGTAAGAACATGTCACATATGAGAAAATATAACATTTCAGTGTTCTTGAACTTGGAGGGTTATGTGCTTATGCTTGTGGCTAGTAGAAATTAAATTACTGGAGTCAAGGAGGTGGAAAAACTGTGAAGCGATTGAATTATATCCGATAGTCATAAACTTTGCAGGAGACAAGGCAGAGGGTGAAAATGTAGACCAGGTGCTGAAATCACTGAGAAAGAGGAAGAATGTCTGGGTAGCTCAGTAAATAGCTGTGTTAAAGGACAGAAAGCAAATTCTCTCAAGATAAACTGAAGAAGAGGATAAAATAACTGCATCTGGCCACTTGCAGCAAGAAAAGAATGTGCAAATGCTTTCTGTTGCTATGGATTCCTGGGGATCACATTATCAACCAGATACAGTGTTTTGGGGAAAGACCCAAAAAAAGTGACGTTCAAGGAAAAGTCTAAGAATAAAACCCTACAGCATGTATTTACTGATTAAGTGCCTACACTATTCTAGTCTCTTTGCTAGGCGCTTTGGATGTAGAATTGTTTTTATTCTCAAAATAACAAGCATTTCAAAGGGAAGTTAATATGTGAATAAAGGCACAAAAACAAATCTGGTGATATTGCTGAGAGCAGGAAGGAGCTAATTCTGATCAAGCACAGAGGCCATATTGAGGAAAGAACAATAGGCAAAGGCAGGGAGACAGATCAAGAGGTATAGAAGTATGAGTTTATGGGATGGACATGTTGCAATAGAAAAACAATGTATAGAATTTAAAATAATATATGAGAAAAATGATCAGTCTGGATAAATAGAGAGACCCTGTTTCTACAAAAAGAAAGAAAACAACAACAACAACAACAACAACAAAAGGTCAGGCAATCTTGGTGGCTCACACCTGTAATCACAGCTACTCCAGAGGATAAGGTGGAGCATCACATGAGCCTAGGAGTTCCAGGTTACAGTGAGCTATGATCGCACCACTGCACTCTAGCCGGGCCTACAGAGCGAAAACTGTGTCTCTAACAAAAAGAAAAATTATCTTAAGTAAAGATTAATCAGCCTAATTTTAATGTTTGGATTTCTGGATTTCTACTAGATATAATCATATAATTATTGGCTACCAAATAGTTTTAAAAACCACAGGTGTCAACCATAACTTAATATGATTTTATGAAAGTTAATTACACCAGAACAATTTAACATTTTTTTGATAGCGATGGTTAAAAAAAAGACAAGACTTTTAACAGATCTAGAGCTTAGGGCTCTGATACAGACTCACATGCCATTTTTCACCAAGTAATTCAGAATATTTTATAAGGTATAACTGGTAGAAAGTTCATACCCATAGGTGATGATCAATGATTATGGGACAAACTAGGGTTGCATATTGAGAGCTGTCCCACTGGGGTCAGTTCTCAGGCCCACTATTGTCATAAACTGTATCAATGGCTTAGAAGATAATCTCATCCACCAGCTTAATGAAACACTATCTTGGAAGGCTGCCAATGATGCAAAGCACAAATCCAAGTGTCCCTGATTAATTTTGGTCCATCAAAAGTGTGACTTAAGCCACAGGGATAGATCCTCTATATTTAAGGGCTGCACACTAACTATTTGAATATAAGCATAAGCACACTAGCATAGCCCTAGACAATAAGTAAAGACAAAGGAATTCCTTTATTGACCATTGTGAATTACAAGAGCATTCAGTTTATTAAGACTATCACATGCCTTCTATGTCCTAATTGGGGCATTGTTTCCTTTTTTTCCATTTTAAAAAGGATAACCACACACAGAAATACCCAACAAATGTTAATTGATAGAATATAAACATTAATTAATATTTATTTAATAACTAGTTTAATTTTATACAACATAAATTAATTTTATTCCATTCTCTTGTTCCATGTTTTGTAGATAGTAAGCATTCAAGGACTATTTGTTCAATAAATTGATAATCTGAAAAGGAAACTTGAGAAGCAACAGATAATTTAATAAAAATTTATTTATTTATATTAGTTTATATTAACCATTCACTTAACTGGCATCTATTATGCTTTTATTATTTATCAGATATGTGTTAGGCAATGGTAATACAGTAATGAAGGAGTCATTCAGCCTGCTCAGAGGAGCAAACAGCCTCGATTTTAAAAATAAAAAAAAAAAAGAAAAAGAAAAGCAATGAGTTCTGATATGTGACAAATACTAGAATGGATACATGACAGGTCATTATGAACACTGGAGAATGAGAGTCTGTCTAAATTGAGGCACAATGGTGATCTGAATAAGATAAAATTTAAATAGTGTTTGAACTGAAGTTTTAAGGTTGAGTTAATCTTAACTATGGGGTGTGTGTGTGTGTGTGTGTGTGTTGTAGGAAAGAAAACTACAGTTGACCCTCAGTGCTCATGGGTGATTGATTCCAGGATCCCCATCAGATAAGAAGACTGGCAAATGTCTAGACAGCTTACATAAAATGCTGTAATATTTGCATATAACCTATGAATATGCTCTTGTATACTTTAAATTTTCTCTAGATTACTTTTTTTTTCTAGATTACTTTTAATGCCCAAATACAGAGCCTACACATTATTTAATTATAGTGGATTCAACACAGAATTTGGTGCATGGCAAATTCAAATTTTACTTTTTGAAATGTTGCAGCTTAAATAAAATCAAATGGAATTGAAGCTAAGCATCATAGTTTCTGTCAGTGTTTTAACATTAGAACAGAATGTTCACACAATATTGGTATTTATTCCAGAAAGTTATTAAAAATTGAATTTTAAAAATTGATCTTTGTCCATTTTATATAGGAAACAAAGATTTAAGAGCGAGAATTACTATCTAAAGTCTTCTCTTGCTTAAAAATGAAATATGTTGCTTGCATTACGAGTGAGAAAACACAATTATTGAGAATTTCTTTCATGTCTGGCATGAATACATATTTTTACACCTAGGATACTTATTATAGCTTTTACATATTATCACTGGTTCAACCCAATGAAAGGTTATTTCTCTTTTACATGACCATGCAAATTACTAGAATACTCACTGTATCTATTTGAAGACCCATGTGGAAAAAAGCTTTCAAGGTCATAACTAAACAGACAACATGGAGAATTGAGTCCTGGTTCGTCACATTACACACATCACTGCTGCTCACATTTAGAAGCAAGTCCCAAGGCTAAACCTATTGCTAATATATATATATGTATAATGCAACCATGTGTCAGGAAGTGAAAAATAAGAGACACTATAGAAGAGGTGCTGCACAGCCCAAGTGTACAGAAACATGGGCAGGGAAGTGAGTATCATAATGAGCAGCAGGCTTCCTCTTGAATTTGTGCCTTCTATGAGCATCTAGTCTGTTTATGTCTTGGCCACGTTGTCACTTAGCACAGCTTTCATTGCTACCTCTTGTGTTCTCTGTGGACCTTAGGAGATTACTAAAGGAATGGAGACTAAGAGGTGGAGATGAGACAAGACAAAGAGGAAGACAGAGAATGGGAGGGGACCTCTGACCAGCCTGCCTTTTTATGTTGATGATTGCTTCTTATTAATAAACCTGCGTGAGACAGGGAGACACCTTCACTGGAGCTGAAGAAAGGGTAAAATTGGGTCCCTCACTGGTATTGAAATTGTTCTTCACACAGCCCCGTGGAGGTTATCTCATAGCATAGTAAACACTACCACATAGGAACAGGGAAGTAAGAAATTGTAACTGGCTGGGCACAGTGGCTCACACCTGTAATCCCAGCACTTTGGGAGGCCAAGGCGAACCGATCTCCTGAGGTTAGGAGTTCGAGAGCAGCATGGCCAACATGACAAAACCCCGTCTTTATTAAAAATGCAAAAATTAGCTGAGTGTGGTGGCGGGCACCTGTAATCCCAGCTACTGGGGAGGCTGAGACATGGGAATAGCTCAAAACCAGGAGGCTGAGGTTGCAGTGAGCAGAGATCATGCCACTGCACTCCAGCCTGAGCTACAGAATGAGACTCTGTAATTTCAAAATAATAATAATAATAAATCAGTTGTAACTGAACAAGTGAAAATAAAAATAGCACTCTCCATTTAACTAAATTGCTAATAGATGAATAAATAATTCAACCTTAGACTATCAACTCACAAAACAAGCAAGTTTGCAGTTAACACATCAAATCTGTTCCTGACTTTTAAAACTTAGATTTCAAATTCACTGAGGATTAGATGATGACCTTGTTAGAACTTAAACTGAGCAAGCCGTTATTAGGAAACAGAGAGCAATTCTTGCCAAAAATCTAATTTATTTCTCTCCTCATATGCTTAAGTCAACTCAAATAGCATTTATCAGCAGCTTCAGCATTAGCATTATTATTTTGTTGAATGCATCTAATCATAGAATTAAAATTTTAAATGTTATTGATCTTTGCTATATGTTAACTAGAAATAAGCTTATATAGAGAGTAATATGAAAATTTATACTTTGTTAATTGAATTTATCTATATACATTTATATATAGAAATTCCTTGAAAAACTTATATACATACATAAATTTTATAAGCATATTAACATATTTCTACATTTCAATTTATTTCCAATAATAAGGAAGGCAGTGTCCCTGGTCTGCTTTTCAAATTCAAGATGGAATCATCTTTGATAACATATATTGGAGTGAATGTCTTGATCTAGGAATATACATGAACCATTATTTCTAAAATCATACCATATTTTGAGAGACAGCAACTGCTAAATAAAATTATCACACAATGGTCTGCAAAAACATCATCAAGGCAATTATTCCTCCCTTCATTCTCTTTAAATTGCTTTTCATGTGACTATATGTTCTGTCCAAGATGGTCCTGATTTTACCCAAAGCAATTAAAATGTATTTGAGAGTTTTGAAAGTACATTATATTATTTCTCTGACTCAATTCTCTTCACTGATAATAAAATTTATACATCATGTCTATGAAAGGTATTTTTAATATTTGTGGACTAATTTAAATGGAGAATCTCATAAGGCATTTATATTTTTAAAAATCTTATATAGCTGTATCTGTAATAAACTACCTTCTTTAAATAATGTTACTAGTCTTGTTCTAGATAATTTAAAATATATGGCAATGATGTCTATGGTTGATGAGATGTTTCGGTTATGAGGATGGCCATAGATAAGTTCAAAGTGACTGCATATTCACTTAACGAAAGTCCGCTGCCCTATGTGGGCTTTCTATTTCACATACTTGACTTCCCTTAACTTTGAAAAATGCACAGGCATACATTTGTGTACATACCCATGTCCTCAGGCCTTTGAAATGCTATTCTAGGAACTGAAGCTAGGTTTTCATAGCTGCAACGCTCTGATAATTGGTAAAATTGTCCTGAAATAAAATCTCTTAGCCTATGTTCATCAGCCATCATATTCATGGTGACATGACCCAAGAAATAAAAATCCAGTAGGTAAAAAGACTGAGGGGCTTTGAATCTTTCTTAGCTTCTAGTAGCTGGAATCATAATTTAGTATCTACCACAGGCTTTCCCTGTGATCTACTCCAAATAGGTTAATTGTTTTATACCTCAGTTTCCTTATTTGTGAAAAAAACTATGAAAATAAAGCCAGTCCCATGTGGCAGAGCTGTCATAGGTTTACATGATCAAGTGTCTTCTGAGTGAATCCTCATTCTGGCCCAAATATGCTCATGTTATGAAAAAACCATCCCATTTGAAGATATGCACAGGTATCAGATCTCACACATGAAAGTCACAAATATTTTTCAATTTTTATTTTTAAGAATGATTAAGCACTAAAATTATCTAAAGAGCAGCTTGTAATTTTCTGCATTTTCATGGGCATGATACACTTAGCCAATAATATACAATATTAGTATGACTTTAATTTATAATAAAATTGGGCTAAATTCACTCAATTCTTCATTTCTATTATTTATTGCAGTGTCTGCCACATGAAATATATTGACTTTTGTGCCAACCTCTGTTCTTGTCACAATATTAGTCAGGCAAGCTTTTCTAAATGCAGTAACCTCAGTATACTTTACAAAACATATTGGCATGCCATTACAATTTGACCTTTATGTCTTCTGAGGAATTGAGTCATTTCAGGGCTGAAAGTCATATTTTGTACCTCATTCTTCTCATTTATGTTTGACTTTTATTGAGCTCTACACAAGGTGAGGCATGAGTTTTGCATAAAAGTTTCTTTGAATGTTGTCATTGAACACAGATAGTTCAAATACGGACTTCATGTTTTTAAATCCTGGCTAAAGTATCTTTTAGAGCGTGGTTAAATTAAAGACATTTGTTCACAGAAAGAAATGAGGGAAAGGAGAAAAACTATTATGAGTTGAATAAAAATTCAGGAAGATACCTGAAAGATAAAATAATTTGCTACCTTTTCAGAGAGATATTGATGTAGGTTTTATTTAGAATTTTCTAGAAGTTCAATGTCCACTGTCATGAAGCAATGTAGAAAACTGAGAATGCATGTCTGCATTTCAGTAAATTATGTTCTGAATGACCATATTAGCCATGGGTTTTAATTATCTAGGAAGTACCCACCTACAATGCACTTTGCCTGGAGGTACAGTCTCAACCACCTGGTTCTTCAATAGTTTAAACATATTTATTAAGCACCTTCATTTGCTAAGCTCTATTTTTTTTTATTACTGTTAGTTGATATCTTTGGAATCTCTGTTTTTAGATACAAGAAGGTTTTGTTGTTGTTGCTGCTGTTGTTTTAGATATTAGATGCAACAGCGAAATATGTCTGAGACTTATAGATGAAAATCTTTCCATTATAACACAGCAGAGCTTTAACATAAAAGAATTTTGGTGGAAACAGTACTTTATGGATAATATTCAACAATTGAAAAATGTAAGGCTGTTATTTTTTTCTTTTCCATAATTTAGGAGGAAATTTCCTACCCTCTCCCCTAAAAGCAAACTTAGCAATGTTCAAGAACACACACTTGAAGCAAAAAGGGTGAGAAAAAAATAATCAAAATCAGAAGGGTTTTTCAAAAAGGAAAACTTCATAAACCTTAGAAATAATTTTTATGAAAGTTAAAATTGGAAGCATTACTAAAATAGAACACAATATGTTTATATTGATGTGTGATATAGATTGCTGTTATTGTGTAATAATTCAGTTTATTTTTTAAAAATAATAAATTTATAGACTTCCTTTAAAAAATTGTTCAATGTAGAATACGACCTCTGACTATACTGTCAAGACAGCTCGCAAAGAGGTTCTAACTTCATTACTCTTTTGTCTGTCAATTTATTCCCACTGTCATTTGAGTTGATGCTCATAATGTTCCAACTCCTACAACACAGTCCAAGAAATAAGAAGTAAGATATGAATGGTCTATTGGAGAGTGCATTTTATGTTTGCCTTAAAGCCAAGCAGTATTAAAGAGATGTTGGTATAGCCAAGTCTTTGCTGTAGTCATCAGAGCTCTCTGAATAAAGAAGAATCTAAGTACTTTATGTATGTAATGAAGAAGGAGACAGGCACAGAGGAAACAGAAAGATCAGAGAAGAGAGGAGATGAGAGAAGATAAGACTGGCAAAGCTGGCATTCAGAATCATATCAACATCATTTTTTATTTCTCTTCACCTAAATTGCCATTAGCTAACCTTGGTCCATAAAGAAAATTGAAATTTAGAGCTCTTCAAGATTCCTTCCAAAATAACTCCTGACATCTTTGTTGAAGCCTCACAACTTAAAGCAAGTGAGCCCTAGAGATTATACAGCTGGAACGCTTCTTCGCAAATTCAAATATGTCTTTAATTGTAATTATGTCATAATTATCAAGGACTAAAATCCTGCTCAAAGATTATTTTATTCTTGTTATTTTTAAACTGAGGAAATGAGGTTGCATAAGCACTCATTTGGTATCAGTTAAGAATTGGATCTAGTCAATGGTAACAGAGACTAGTATTACTAGCAGCTTTGGTGTACAGGTAGTGTAACCGGGTTTTGGGGGGTGGGGTATTGGTGAGGCACAGCTCCTCCAAGAGAATGTTGTAGGTTCTTAAGAGAAGGGACCATTGCAGGTGTGCAGTAAGCTTGTAAAAGTAAATATCGGAACCAAGAAGTGCTGCAGAAAGGTGATTTTATTTAGGTAGAAAAAAGAGAAGAAAAAGATAAGAAGAGAAAGACTTCCATAAAGAGTGTGGAAGGGGATTCCAGAGGGGAACTCCAAGACGGGAAAGAGAGCTCCCACCATGTGGGAGGGGATCCCAGAGAGCTGGAAATCCAGTGTGGGTGAAGGAGCAGGGAAATCTATCCTGGGAGAAATTCCCACCTTCCCAAGTTCCTCTGGCCAATGAAAGGAGTTCCTTTAAACTTCTGCTGGAGTGATTTGACTCTTAGTTTCTTTCCGCACCTGCAAAATTCAAACATAAACCGTTAAATCTCCCAGATGGAGAGAGATGGGAAGGGGGCATGGTGCTGGAAAATTCTTACCCTTAAAATACACCCCCTTTTGGACCTGGCAAGAGAATCCATTACCTCAATAGGACTCTCTCTTTCTGTCATCACACACACACACACACACACACACACACACACACACACAGACAGTGAAAAGCTAGCCAGGCTCAGATTGGATTGATGGATCCAGAAAGACATCTCAATTATCTCTAGGTTCCATTAACAAAATCACAAAGTAGCTACTAGTGCATTAGCCATCTGCCAGGAAAGAGTTAATTTAATGGTTCTGAGTTGCTCAAACTGTGCACATCCCTATACTAAACCTGTCTTTATGACTAGATTGGCCCCATTGGCTTTTCCTGGGAATTGAGCTCTTTGTTCTAACTCATGATTATTTTGCTGTTTTTAGGGGGCCTTCTACTACCCTGTACCAGCTTTTCTGGATAAACTGCACAAACCAAGTAATTTATGCTAAATACCTGCTTTTCTTTGAGGATCTGGAGAGACTATGGAAGTCCTAGAGGCACTGAATGCCTGCATGCCCAACCCCTAATAAAAACTCTGGACTCTTAGGTTCAGGCACAGGTGAGTTTCTCTGATAGAAAACATTTTACACATTTTTTCTTCTAGAAAAATTAAACATATCTTTTTTAACTCCACCCAGAGAAAAATCTTAGAAACTTGAGACTGGTTGTTTTCAGGCTTTGTCCCACACACCATTTCCTTTTGCTTATTTTGCATGGTATCATTTTTGCCTAATAAACCATAACGAAGAAAATATAAACTTCTAAGTTCTGTGAGTCGTTCCAGCAAATCAAATAATCTGAGGGTGGTTAGGGGACTGCCAACATATTACCGTATTGACATTTGAGACAGTATAAAGGAAAATGCAGGGAGTGCATTTTCCTCACACAACATCTGTTTAAGTCTCAATTTGTTCCATCTTTATCTTCATCTGAGCACAATGGCCAAGGTTATGTTGGTAAGAAAAGAATAAATATTGGATAGTCAGACAACAGTCTTTTTTGCCCACCTAAACAACAATGTACATATTTTTTCCCACCTACACATAGCAGAAACATAACCTTCCCTTAAAGAAAATAATCCCAACATCTCATACAGTTTCTGCATAGAGCTCAGGCCCAGAATCTCTGCATTACATACAGGTAGGTGAATATCATGTCTAGGTGTGGCTTCTGGGACTTATGGACTCAATACTTTCAGAGGAGAATAAGAAACTATAGTAATCAAATGCCATCTAACAGAAATCACCTGATCTCTGGCTCTAGCAGTGGAATATGTTCCTTCATTAGCCAGACTGAGGGTCCCCAAGTGAGTGATTCCTTGGATAAGTTATCCCCTATTCATTTTCCTCCAAGGGCTTGGCTCTCAGGATTCAGGAGATCACGGGGAAAGAAATCTGCTTGCTCAGGATCTCCTGCCATGGTTGAGTTGAGCACTGAATACCTCATGGGGTCTGTCCAGTATGCATGGCTCACTTCTTACCATTGCCATTTCAAAGGCCCCGAGATTCCTTTGTAAATTTAAGTATCATACCTCAATGAGTCAAAGGTTTGTGATTTCTTTGGCAATGTGGTTGTATGAAACATAAGACTTTTCTGGTATATTTGTTTTTAATCATCATGATGAGAGGTCATGTGAATGGACTATTTTTGTCAATGTTATTACATTTCTGCCATTCCTTATGAAGCTTGTATACCAAGGAAAGCAAAAATATTCTGTATCCCTGCCCTTTAGAAGATTACAATCTCTGATGAGATAATACGTCAAAAATAAATTAGAGAGTTCCACCCACAGCAATCAAGCAAGAGGGAAAAAAAGACATCTCAATAGAAAAATAACTCAAACTATTTCTGTTTGCTGACAATATGATCTATACCTAGAAAACCCTAAAGACTCCACCAAAAGGCTCCTTGAGCTGATAAAAGAGACTTTAGTAAAGTTTCAAATACAAAATCAATGTACAAAATCAGTAGCATTTCTATACACCAATAATGTTCAAGCTGTAAGCCAAATAAAAAACACAATCCCACTTTAAATAACCAGGAAAAGTAAAACAAAATACCTAGGAATACATCTAACCAAAGAAGTAAAAGATCTCCTCAAGGAGAACTACAACAAAACAGTTCTGAAAGAAATAAGACATGACACAAACAAATGGAAAAATATTCCATGCTCATGGATTGGAAGAATCGATATTATTAAAATAGCCATACTGCCCAGTGCAACCTACAGATTCAACGCTATTTCTGTCAAACTGCCAACGTAATTTTTCAAAGAATTAAATAAAACTCTTCTAAAATTCATATGGGGGAGTTTCCAGATGCACAACTAGATACAGCTAGGAAGTGCCACTCCCACTTAGAGCAACCAGGATTTCAACTAAATCAACAAAATTTGAACAGATCTTCAGAGAGAAAACACCAAATGTGGATGGAGATGCAGATGCTGAAGCTAAAGAGGGAGGAAGCTGGTAACTCTGTGTGAGATAACGTTTGTTCCCAGCCCTGAACACCCACTGGGGAAAGAATGAGTGAAGGAACCAGGGAACTGCTGACTTTTACCATACACTCCTGGGATCCCAGCCGCAGGGGATGCCACTCCCCCAAAAGACATCTGAGCTCAAAGGAAGAGCTCCCCAGAGATTACGTGGAGATGGGGCTTCAGTAGACATGGAGCTGGGGACTTTTGTGCACAGGATAACTCTGGTGAAGCCTAGCTGTAGATGTCCAACCTCAGGGCTGCCCATCTCCCTCTGAGAGGTTCTGGCCCTAGCTTACCACCAGAACAGGAGAGAGCAGGGCCAAATTCCCCCATGAGACTGGGGCACATATGTCATGCAAGCCTGCCTGCCAGCCCCTGCCAGCGCTCCTGGCTGGCTGCCCCACAGGTGTGTGTACACACTGCAGCCTCTGCTGCCCACAGGTGTGTGTACACAGTGCAGCCTCTGCTGCCCAGCCTGGGTGTTTTGCTTCACACCAGTGCATTCCAGCAGACTGCAAGCCCTTCAGATGTCCTAGTGCACCAGGAACCCA
The DNA here is from genome assembly GCA_963573385.1 of Cacajao melanocephalus. NCBI lineage: Eukaryota > Metazoa > Chordata > Mammalia > Primates > Pitheciidae > Cacajao > Cacajao melanocephalus. Next base: position 56,243 of record CAUYLG010007945.1, on the reverse strand, counting down.
ACCCTGAAGATCCAGAGGAGGAAGCCACAAGCAGATCCTGCTGCCCTATGGCTGTGACTCATATCTCTGGAGTGCCAAACCAGGATCTGTGCCCAGCACGTGGGTGAAGAAGCTCACACTCTCAGAAAACTGAGAAAACTGAGTCACACAGGTTCATGGGCTGGTGTGGGAACTGGGCATGCCTCTCTCCATAGGGCTATTCTGGTAGGTGTGTGGCCAATCTCTCCCCGCTGCACCACTGTCTGAGGGAGTCCTATGGCCTGAAACACCTAAAAACAACAATAACAACAACAACAACAAAAATATGGGCACAATGCTAGTGATCACAGGTAGCTTCCCCAAGCCCTAGGAGTGGAACTGATGGAGGAGTCATCTCTCTCCCCTTTATATCACCAAGCACAGCAGCAAACATGAGGATACGCAAATGAGCCACATGGCTAAGTAAGAGCCTATGTACTGTCCATTGCTCTCAAGCATCATCTTGTAGATCACAGCCCAAACTACAACATAACATACCAATTTGCTATTTCACTCCCCTGCAAAACCAAAGGCAAGAATGTAATAACATGCAAAGAAACAGTATTTCTTTAAAAACATCCAGAAATGAAGTCAACTGACTATACTCAATTTATGCCACAGTTAAAGGAACCAACCCCCCACCCCCACCACAGAAGAGAAAAAATCAGCACAAGAACTGTGGCAATTCCAAATGCTGGAGTATTTACAAATTCAATGATATTTTTATAAAATTGCCAGTAACATTCTTCACAGAATTTGAAAAAAAAAAAAACTATTTTAAAATTCATGTGAAAATGAAAAGAGCCTGAATAGCCAAAGCAACCCTAAGCATAAAGAACAAAGCTGGAGGCATCACACCACCCAACCTTAAACAGTTCTATAAAGCTACAGAAACCAAAACAACATGGTACTGTACAAAAACAGACACATAGGCCAATGGAACAGAATAGAAAACTCAGAAATAAGGCCACACACCTACAACTATCTGATCTTCAACAAGACCAACAAAAACAAGCAATGGGGAGAATTTTAAAATTGAATATTGAACTCCCTATTCAATAAATGGTACTGAGATAACTGGCCAGCTATATGAAGAAGATCAAAGCTAGACCCCTACCTTTCACCATACCATATATAAAAATTAACTCAAAGTGGATCAAAGATTTAAATGTAAGACCTCAAAGTATGACACTCCTAGAAGACAACCCATGTATTTTTCTTTTAGACATCGACCTTAACAAAAAAAATTTGGCCAATTCCCCAAAAGCAATTTCCATAAAAACAAAAATATAGAAGTGGGCCTAATTATACTAAAGAGCTTCTACACAGCAAAAGAAACTATCATCAGAGTAAACAGCCTACTGAATGACAGAAAATGTCCACAAGCTATGCATCTAAGTTTTAATATCTGGAATCTATAAAGAACTTAACCAATTCAAGAAGTTAAAAACAAATAACCCAAATAAAAACTGGGCAGAAAACATGAAAAGACCCTTTTCAAAACAAGACATATAAGCAGCCAACAAACATATGAGAAAATCATAAACATCACTAATCACCAGAGAATGTAAATCAGAACCACAGTGATATACCATCTACCAGCAGTCAAAATGGATACTATTAAAAGATCAAGAAACAACAGACACTGGTGAGGCTGAGGAGGAAATGGAATGCTATTGGTAAGAATGTAAATTAGTCCAGTCAATGTGAAAAACAGTCTGTAGACTACTCAAAGAACTTAAAACATGACTACCATTAGACCCATAATTAAATTACTTTATATATATATATATGTGTGTGTGTGTGTGTGTGTGTGTGTATGTGTATATATATATATATATATATGAAAGGCAAGGTTTTTCACTCAAGAAAAAGGAAGCTATAAATATGAACCTCTCTCTCTCTCTCTCTCTCTCTCTCTATATATATATATATATATATATATATGTATATATACCAAAGAAAATTATTTGACCAAAAAGATGCATGCACTCATATGTTTGTTGCAGCACTTTGCACAATAGCAAATACATGGAATCATGTCCAACAGTGGAATGGATAGAGAAAATGTGGTACATATCCACCATAGAATACTACAGAGCCATAAAAATGAATGAAATCATGTCCTTTGCAGCAACATAATGCAACTGGTGGCAATTATTTGAAACAAATTAACACAAGAACAGAAAAATTCTACATCTTCTCTCTTATATGGGGAAGCTAAACATTGGGTACGCTTGGACATAAAGATGGTAAAAATAGGCATTGGGACTACTAGAGTGAGGAGAAAGGGAAAGAGGTAGTGTTGATAAGCTAACTTTTCGGTACTATGCTCACTACTTGGGTAATAGAATCATTATAACCCAAATCTCACCATCATGTAACATACCCATGTAACAAATCTGCACATGTACCCACTGAGTCTAATATAAAAGTTGGAATTTTACAAATAATTAAATAAAAACAGTCAAAAAATTAAAAGTAGCATAATTAAACAGTGAAAAAATAAAAAGTAGCTTATCTTTAATACAGCAATAGGTGCTACAGGATTATTCAGTAAATATGGAGTTCCCTGCTGTAGTAATCTTGAAAGTCTTTGTGAAGGAGATGAATCTTAAGAGGTAATGCACAGAAGGATAGACATTTAAAGCTAAAGGAAATAGCTAAAGGAGAAGAGGAAAAGGCCTACCAAATGGAACAGCACTAGTATAGGATGGAGTAGATAAGGAAGGCAAGGTTTTTCACCCAAGAGAAAAGAAGCTGTAGATATGGACCTATGGATTAGTCTCAAATATGCCTGTGTCCAGAAAATAAATTCAAAATAGATAAAATTTAAGGCATATACTATCCTAGATGAACATGTGTCTACAGCTGAGCTGCTGTTTTTCAATCACTCGGGGAGTTCTGGGACACTGAAGGAGGATAGTAGTGAGCTGGGTAAGTAGCCTAAACATTTGACACCATAAGTGGTGTATTAGTCAGAGTTCTCTAGAGGGACAAACCTAATAGGATAGAGAAGTTTATTAAGGAGTAATGACTCACACAATCACAAGGTGAGATCCCATAATAGGCGGTCTTCAAGTTGAGGAGAAAGGAAGCCAGTCCGAGCCCCAAAACATCGAAAATACGGAAGCCAACAACGCACCCTTCAGTCTGTGGTGGAAGGTCCAAGAGTCCCAAAGTTGAATAACTTGGAGTCATGCTCCAGGGCAGGAAGCATCCAGCAGGGAGAAAGATGGAAGCTGGGGAACTCGGCCAGTCTAGTCTTTCCAAGTTCTTCTGTCTGCTTTTATTCTGGCTGCACTGGCAGCTGATTAGGTGGTGCCCACCCAGATTGAGGGTATGTCTGCCCTCCCTAGTCCACTAACTAAAATGGCAACACTCTCACAGACACACCCAGGAACAATACTTCACATCCTTCAATCCAATCAAATTGACACTCAGTATTAATCATCATATGTGGTAATGGAGAATAGAAGTGATCTGGTTGGTATCTGTGACTGCTACAGTAAGATCTAACAGCATGGGATACTGCATTTCAAGGCAGCCTACTTTTAGCAACAGCAAAATTAATGTTAAGTATTTGGGAAGATTCACTGACATTTCTGGGACTGTTGCTATTACACTCATTGCCCACAGCTTCCCCCCAGTCTTTCTCTTAGGTTCTCTCTCTTTCTCTCTTCTCACCTACTTAACTCTCTTCCTCTCCTTCTAGGAGCTGGCCTTCCTCTACTCCACCCCCATATTGCTAGGTATAAAATTACGATACTTTTTCTATACAAGTGTTGTTTTTAACCTAAATCAATGTCTCTTTCATTACTAATCTGTGCGCTTTGCTGATCTTCCTCTAGCTAGCTATATATAGATTTATTAGAGTCTTAGCAAGCTGGAAGAATCTCCAAGAAGGACAGCAACAACAGAAGTTAAGAAAAAGCTCAATCATGTTTAATTATCTTCAAATGAAAGCCCCAGCACTATTTTTCATAGTACTTGGCACTAAAGATTTTAAGAATCATATACTAGGACTTCCACTAGACCTGAACACAAGGCATCAACACACTGAGCCTGTGGTGCACGCTTTCTAAAGAAGCCAGCATCCCTCGATATAGTTGCTTCCTCTCGTTACTCACTTCCTTCCTCTGATTCAATGTAGTTACAACTGCTTAGAGGAACCACAGCTGTGTGGGAGTCCATCTGCAAAGAAATCTGAAAATGGCAATTATCTACGGAAGTGCGTATGTGTTCTCCTAGGTATCTACTAATAGTTTGTTCATATTTTTTTTGTTAAGCAGATTTTTTACTAAAGAAAATTATATTAGCACATGGTTGAAATGAATATTGACTCAATTCATAGTACTCTCAAAACATCTCATTCTAATTTGTTTGAAGTGATAATTTAATCCTGAAAAATCTTAAAAAAAATTTTTTGAATACATATTTAAAGTATTTCCAACAGCAAAAATAACCAAATAATTTGATGAATCATGATATCTACAAAATAACATTAAGCATCTCATTTAGTAAGCCTGAATAATATTTAAGACATTTTATACATACATTAGCTGCTGTTAGATAGTTTTACAAACCTAATATAGTTTGTTCAAATGGAGTATTATATGGAATAATAAGATCCATTTTATTTGTTGTACTAATAGTTGCCTAAATAGAGGTTTAACATTTGGTGCAAGTGATGAATTTACTAACTCATCCCTCTAGGAGAGATGTCCCAGAAGATGCATAAGGTTTGTTTCCCTTCAGGCAAAGTTATATTCTTTCTGGACTTTCAAGGTGTAGAAGTAGCAAAGTTAAAACTAGCATCACAAAGAGTGGAGAAAGAAGACCACAAATGTAAAAAATACCAGTGTAATTCTCTTTAATGCAGAATTAAAGATAATGAAGTTAACTAAAGAGATTTGGCCTGAAGCTTATTCAGAGGCAACAAAATTCCAAAAGAGCATTACATGGGCCCTAAAGTAATTTATTTTTCTTAATGGTGTGTAAAATGTCTTACAATTGTTTTTCATTGGTACTTTTATTTTACTATCCTCAGAATACATGGGATAAAAATTAAGCAATTTAGAATTTCAAAGAACATATTTATCATGGTATTCACTTTGTTTTTTCCTATCCAAACTAAAATGAAAGCATTCCAGGTCATTTTATTTTCAGAATAAACCCCCAAACAGCAGAGTTCTAACAAAAGATCGAAATAATTGCTCAGTTATCAAAACAAATGGCAGTTGCAAGTTTTTACTAAAAAATAAATATTCATAATAACTTCCAAAAATAAAGAATGAGGATGCTATAGATACTCATTTCACTTAAGAGTCCAGGTGTTAGATCCCAGGTGGTAGGGGTTAGGCACTATGATATAAACCTGTCTATGACCAAATGGAGCCAGTAGGTATTGGGCTTTGTCTTTTTTATTTATTTTTTGACTTTTATGTAATTGAAGAAAATATTACATATCCAAGAAAAGATATCCTTTCAATTTCTTTCTGCCAAAGCTTTCTTCAGCCCAGTCTTTGATTCATTATAATACTTTCTCTCAACATCTCAAAAATAATATTACATTATTTTATTTTGCAGCATGGAAATCCAAGCTCCAATGATAACTTTGTGTTCTCAGAAATGACTTGTATTTCAATACCAAAAATTTTATGCTTTTTAAAAATAATAATAAAAGGAGGAAAAAAACAAGAACAAGAAAAAGACCATAAAGGAAAAGGAGTATAGAGTAGTCATAGCAGAGGTAAATCAGAAGTAAGGACTTCACGTCTCCATTTCTCCCTGTCTCAATCTGTACATCTATCTGAATTTGTATTGGTCTTTATCTTCTACCCTCTTTCATTTTCAGGGGATGTGTCACATTTTTCCCAAATCTAATGTTTGACCTTTCACAGGGAAAAGTGGGGAGGCATCATTTCTCATCTCTTCCATTTTCATGGATTTTGCTCCATGGGTCATCCACTACCATATCCGGGACTTTAAATTTCCCATTCTATTTCCATCTTGTCCAGAGTAAACATCCCCACATGTCTATGAGCTCAGAAAACAAATGAACACACATAACAATTATTATTTAATCTTTACGTACATGCAACTCACTACAGCTACATCATTGTTCTCCTTCACACCATTGTTCCAGATAACATTTTCTTCTTCCCATTTCACATTTCTGTTCCCACTGTCTCAAAACTCATGGTAGTATGGCTTCCAATTCAACTATTCAAGTGAATAATGCTCTTAGAAAATTTCCAGTGTCCTCTAGTTTGCTACGTCTCAGGAACAATTTCAAACTGGACTCTTCCTTTTATGGTATATACTGCTGTTAGATGCCTTCACATTTTGACTCATAAAATGCAAATGTCTCTAGCTCCCATGACACTAGTATCTCAAGATTTTTCTTTTACATTTCTGAACATTCTTTCTCAATTTCTTTCATACAATCTTCTGTATGTCATTCTTCCACATATCATTTAAAGTTAGTGTCACATAACATTCTCTTCTTAGCTCAATTTTCTTCTTACTCTCCAAACTCTCCTTAAGTGGTCTTATGCATATTCATGGGCTAACAGCCAATAAATGTGTATCTACACATCACACTCTCTTTTTTGAGTTTAAGACCAGTATATGTATATACATACATGCATTGTGTAGCTCTAACTGAATTTTTTAAAGCCCGCTCACCATCAGGATATTCAAAACTGAACTTATCACCTGCTTTTATTGTAACACTCATTACCAGTTGCAAATCTCTATTCTCTGTATAATGAGTTGCCAAACAATTCATTCAGTACTCCAATCAGTATAAACCATGCACTTATTTATTTTCTCCTTGTCCTATACATGCAGTCAGTCTTATATGAGCTCTATTTCCAAAAGCTCTCGCTACCATGCCTACCACCATTTCCTTAGCTAAGACCTGCCCCATTTCATACCCAAATTACCACAGCAGCCATCAATTAGATATTCCTGCCTCCAGGTCTACGATATCTTCTCATTTATTAAATGATATTCTTCTTAAAATGCGTTATTGAGTTTGAATCACTAAGTCTTTGTGTTTACCTACTAATTACTGTGTCTGGAAATCAGGAGAAAATATGAAATTGAACAAGAAGAACAGGAACAAGAAAAATGGTTGAGAAGAATGGTTGAGGTCAGGGTTGGAATAAACAGCCCATATTAATAAAGGCTTAATTTGTAATGTGCCAGATATTTTAAGCATATTTTCTCATTATAATCCTTATCATATCCCTAGGAGCAAGGCAGTATGATTTCCTAAATGTGACGGTTAATACTGAGTGTCAACTCAATACTGTTGGAGGATGCAAATGATTGTTCCTGGATATGTCTTTGAGGGTGTTACCCAGGGAGATTAACATTTGAGTCAGTGGACTAGGAGAAGCAGACCCATGCTCAATCTGGGTAGGCACCACCTAATCAGCTGCCAGTGACACTAGGATAAAAATAGGCAGAAGAACATGGAAAGATTAGACTTCCTGAGTCTTCTGGTCTCCATCTTTCTCCCGTGCTGGATGCTTCCTATCCTCGGACATCAGACTCCAAGTTCTTCAGCTTTTGGACTCTTGGACTTACACCAGTGGTTTATCAGGGGGTTTTGGTCACAGACTAAAGACTGCACTGTTGGCTTCCCTACTTTGGAGGTTTGGGAATTGGACTGGCTCCCTTGCTCCTCAGCTTACAGACAGCCATTTTTGGGACTTCCTCTTGTGATTGGATGAGTCAATACTCCTTAATAAACTCGCTTTCGTATATACATCTACCGTATTAGTCTTGTCCCCCTAGAGAACCCTGACTAATACACCAAACATTTACATATAAGAAAACCGAGGTATAGAGACATCGAGTATCTGGAGAAAGATTCAATTCCAGGAAGTCTGAGTCCCAGATTCAGGCTCCTGTGACTACAGGCAATTATTGAAATCACCACTTTTTGTTTTCTTGGAAGAATATAAGACATCAAAAACATTAATGTAACTGACCTTGTCTTGAAAGACAAATGTGTTCAACTAGAGAGAGAGGAGCAGTCAAAGAGGAAGAAAAATCAAAATAAAACATTAAATAAATCAAAAAGGAAAATTTTCTTTAGAAAAATAAGGTGGTCCACAGTGTTAAGAATCCTAGGAGGGTGAATAGAGCCATTTTTAAAAGCCTTTTCAATTTCTCTTAAATAATAATTGGTGACATTTGGAAGTGTAGGTTTATTAGAGTGTGAGTTATTTTTAATAAACTCTGGGTTATAACTTTTTAAAATTTTCTCACAGCTGATGACTTGCAAAAACAAGATAAAAGAATAAAATTTCCCCAATTTTCAATATGGCTTTTTATACTAACAATAAAACACTTTAATTTATGCTAAAATAGTACAAGTAAATAAAGAAAATAGAGAAACTGATGTTATTTTAATAATTATTTCAATATGAATATAATAAAACATAATGAGGAACACATGTTTGCTTAGTGCTAATGATATAACATTTTGCAGTTTTATAGATAAAGTAAAATGTGTAATTTGAACCAGATGTTGAAATACTTTAGGATTAGTATCTAAGGGCAAATATTTCAGAAAATATGTGGAAAGGTAAACCACATATTTGCTACTGGGAGTCCTTTATGTATGTGTCTTTAGATTATACTTTACTTGGTTTCTCAAAATGAAATTGCCGATCTGTTCTCAATACTCCATATTTTTTTTTTTAAATCCCGCCGATGCAGTTCAGCAAAGTGGTTAAGAGCTCAGGTTTTGTGTCACATTTTCGGCTTCATCATTTCCCGGCTACAGACCCTGGGAAACTTAGCTTTTCTGAGCCTCAGATTCCTCATTTGTAAAATGAGAATGATAACATTAAAAGAACCTCATAGGACAAATGTGTTGTTTAGGTTAAGAGAATGTAAAGTTTTTTTGCTGAAACATAGTAAGCACTCAATATAAAGTAGTTAACTTTGTTGTCATTGTTATTATCACTACTATTTTTCATTATTACCAACAAACCAACACTTTTCAAAATTATTTATTGTTAATCTGAGCATCCTTTCAGTCATCAGTGTCAATTGTTTGCATCCTGAGAAGTGTATGAAATAGGTTCTCTTAAGTTGCATAGCACAGAATCACATTCAGTTTTTCTCAGGTAATGGGAACTTATTTTAACAATATATGGGTAAGGAAATGTAAGAGCTGGCTTTAGAAGCCACTTGGGGCCTGAAATATCATTTTCTTGCAGTACCTCATCCAACCCCAGCTCTATTGGTCTGGATGTGCTGAATCAGAAATATCTCTACTGGTCATTTCTGCTGAAACAGGTATTGTCTGGTCTCTATGGGAGTGCTTCTATCTGTTTGATGTTCAGCTACTACTGCACGGTCTGCTGCACCTACACTGACTCTAATGTCAAAGTGACCGATTTCAACTCAAACTCACCTGGAAAAGAGTGCATTGATGGGATGACTGTCACAATGCAGAATCGTGTGTCGTTGGTATGTGTGGTGATCCCCATGAGCCCCTTAGACTGCTAGGCAGTAATCCCTTGTAAATCAACCGCATAGCCGATGCAAAGAGAACAGAACTTGGCCAGCTCAATATAGATCAGGCTGTTATGTTTAGGCTCCTCGAAGGGATAAATGTAATTGGTAGATGCCTTGCATAGCATTCCAATATGGAAAGCATATTAGGTGGCAAAGCAAGATTTTTTAACTCATTGGTTTCCCTATTAAATCATTTTGGAATTTCAAAATACAGTATTTGAATTCGTTATAGATTTCTCACGGTAAGTGATTCTGCCTAGTCTTCTCATACCACCCTTATTTGGGGGCTGCTTTTCCCATTTCACCACAGGAGGGCAGTGGTTAGTCTGGGAAGCTATTCTGTACAACATGACCCTGTCCGCTCACGAGGCCTGACCAGCAGGGCCATCAGAGTCCATTTCCCAAAGACAATGACTTAGCCTAAGCCATTCACAGTTCAATCCCTAGGAATTTGAAGTTGAGACTGAAAAAAGAAAAGCCTGCGCCAGGAGCAACGTATCAACTCGGGATTCATCAGCAGCCATGTTTTGTTGTTGTTGTTTTGCTGTGTAGTCAGGAAAATTGGACTCAGCTGATCCTTGAGAAGAAGAAAATTGAAACAGACACAAAGAGAGGCATAAAAGCTCCTAATTCCTGTCTCTAGGCAGTTCCAGATAACTAAATTTATGCCTACCCTTCAATTCTATGAGATATGCTAGCATCATTGTAATAAATATCCCATATTGCTTAAGCTAGTGCCTGTGAGTACCTGTAATTTGAAACAGTTTGAATAACCAGTACAAAGGTAAACTAATTTTTTTTCTCCCAAGGATGTGAATTAGGCACTAAAATGGTATAAATTATATAATAAAATTCCAAAATAAATTTTGTAATTATTCTACTGTATTGAAAGAGGGACAAAAAAAATGGATCATTAAATTCTGGGAATAGTACAGTTTTGGTGACCTCAGCTATTAAATTATTTTAAAGGTTTTGTTTGTTTGTCTCATCCTTATTATTGAAATTTTAAATTCGTAACATACTTGATGACATGTAGTAGAGAAAATAAATATTTAATTATTTTAGGATCTTCAACTCAAATAAATACTAATTTCATAGTTAGAAATACAGTTATAAATGTAGACAATAGAAAAGGTGGTGAAGGTTTGCTCTAAATCCAGGAGATATGTATGTGTGTGTGTGTGTGTGTGTGTGTGTGTGTGTATGTGTGTCTAAAGAATATCTGAAGACGAGTATATTATGACTAAATTCAAACTCTGATATAAATTTATTTTCTTGTCATTTGTCTTTTCCTATAAGTAAGTACATACAGACAAACACACACACACACACACACACACACACAACTATTTTTACATTTTCTGTAATTAAGGTTGCATACATATATATTCCCATCATTTCAGGGTGCAGACATAGAGCTGACTAGGTGGGTCATACTTGTTTCTGGTTATTACAATCTGGCCTCGGTCGTTCTAAAATCACATTCCTAAAATCATTTCAGACTTGCGCTAATAACTGGCTTTGAATATTAGAGGCTTAATTGGAAGCAACCGATTCTGGCCAGTTAGATCCTGATGAGGCTTGAAGAACTCCTGAAACACATTTACATTTCTGAGAGATCTGTTTCCTAAGAATTGTCCTTTTCTCTTGTATCATTCATCTGTTGCATGGATGTATGGTTTTTCTTCATCCACACTCTTTTCTCTAATATACCAGTTATTATCGATATATAACCAGCCCGAACTTGGTGGCCTGAAAAAAACCCATCATTTGATTATGTTAACTCCTTCTGTGGATCAGGAATTCAGATAGTGTTCAACAAAAATGGCTGGTCTCTGGTCTATGATTTTGGAGCCTCTTTCACTTTCTTATCTGGTGCCCAATTTAATCTACTTCAGCTGGGACTGTAAGCTGGATACCCTCACAGGGCCTCCCTAGGTTGTTTAGGTTTCTGTTAGCATGGCAGCTGGATTCTGAGCTACCCAAGAGGAAGCACCTGGAAAGTGATTGTTCTAGGAGAACAAGGTAAAAGCTGCATGGAAATTGTATGCCCCAGCCTTGGAAGTTGTATAGCATCGCTTCCTCACTGAATTTATAGGTATAGACCCCACTCTCAGCAGAAGGAATGTCAAAGAATTTGCAGCCATCCTAAATCCAATCAACTAACAGCAGACAGAATAAGCGAAGTAAGAATCTAATTACACATTATTGATGAAACTAGACTGGAAAACACAACAGGGATATTTTGCTTATCCCACTCTTATTTGAGTTTGCCTATCTGCTTGGAGATAAAATTTCCAAACAGCAGCTTCTCCCTCATCTTTCCACCCTGTTATAAGAGAGGGTAGATCCCAAAATATTTATTACACTGGAAGAGGAAAATGAGAAGAATTTACTCTGCTTGAAGGTAGTCAAGGAGAAAAGAGAGCTTTCGAGACACCATCTGATTATGTGGACATATTAGATACTCCTTCCTCCTCCTGCAGAGGAATGAGTCAGGGAGTGAACATGATAAGAAGGGACCTGAACAAGATGCCCAAGAAAGTACAAAAGGTGGTGCCATTTTTTTTTCTTCGCAAAGGTAACACGTTGGGGAAATTTTACTTTCCCTAATAATTCCCTACCTCACTCCCTCATAATCTCTAAGAAATATATATGTTTCTCAAACCTAAAGATGTAAAACCACAAAGTATGCAATCACAAATGGTGTAGAAGTTTTGCACAAAATCATTGGAGATAGAAGAAAATAGCCTGGCTTGCTTAGCTCTCAAAATTAAATAGAAAAATAATCAGAAATTTTTCCATAACCAGGATATTATTAGCTTTGTTTCTTAATGTTGATTTTAAGCATTTAACAAAATACAGACTAGATATCATGTGCATTATTAAATAACTCTTACTATGGAAATGTGACAGTCAATATAATAATTATCCAGGACTGTAATCTTGAAATAGAAATGCTTAACAATACATTTGTTTTCTCTTTTGTTTTCCATGTAGAGCTACCATGTAGTATTTCTTCTTCATAATACTTAATACAATTTTAATGGATGAATTATGCTGTAATTACTTATTTACTTTGTGACATCCTTCTAGGAGTCATATTGTGTTAATGGCTCCAATACTTCATAATCCCCCTGATTAAAGCTATTGCCTTGAGATTTTGCATTTTCTTCCAGAAAAGGTGACATTTCTCTGTCCCTTGATTTGGGGTTTGGTCATGTAACTAATTTGCTTTAACCAACGGAATAAAGCAGAACTTATGGAGAGCTGGTTCCAAATCAAGAATGCAAGAGACCTTGTGTAAAATGCTGTTCTACATGAGCTGATGCCGTTATCATGAGAAAGACACACTTGGTTTAGCCTATTATTAGTCTGTGGAAGAGAATGAAAAACACATGAAACAGAACTTTCCCATCTAAACGAAACCTCCCAAATCCAACCAAGAGCAGAGCCCACGTGTCTGGCATTACTACTGTGTTTGCAGTTTAGCTGCTTACTTGTGCATTTGCAAATACCATTAGGGGTTCACTCTAGGCTGCATTTGGCTGGGGCAATTTACCTGGTATTGTGGTCTGAATGTATCCCCCAAACTTCATGTGTTGGAAACATAATCCCCAATGCAAGTATTGGGAGGATGGGTCTTTGGGGAGGTATTTAGGTCATGAGAGTTCTGCCCTCATGAATGGATTAATATCATTATGAAAGGACTCAATGGAGGGAGTTTGCATCTCTCTTTTTTGCCCTTCCATGCCTTCCACCTCTTCTACTTGGGGAGGACACAGCATTTCTCCCCTTCAGAGGATGCAGCAACAAGGCACCAACTTGGAAGTAGAGATTAGACCCTTACTAGATTTGAACCTAATGGTGCCTTGATCTTGGGTTCCAGCCTGCATGAAAAATACATTTTTATTCTCTATAAATTACCTCATCTAAAGTATTTTGTTATAACAAGACAAACATAGTGAGACATCTGGTATATCTCTGCTCTGCTGTTCTTCCATCCTCCATTTGGGTGGCTAACACAGACATGTTCTACTCATAGTGAAATGCTAAAAAGCAAATAGAAATGCATGAGGGTACTTACTTCAGTAGCACATAGACTAAAATTGAAATGATATGGAAATTAGCATAGCTCCTGTGCCAAGACGACACACAAATTCGTGAAGCATTCCATATTTTTGTAACATAAAGGATAAATGCTTAAGGAGATGAATACCCCATTTCCCATGATGTGATTATTATACATTGCATGCCTGTATCAACATGAGATATTTAAACATCTACTATGTTGTATATCATGAGACATTTACTACTATGTACCCACAAAAATTTTAAATGAAATATTAAAAAAATGTATTAAGGCCTTTGAAGCCTAGGGTTTGAACAGACATACCTTCATTTCTGCCTCATTATGTTAAGCAAGGCATGTCATATAGGGAGATATGTTCTGCCTTTATCACAGAAACTCTAAAGTTATATGACAAAGGGCTCAGTTAGAGAGAGGAGTGAAAAATAAGAATTATTAATAAAAATTTATTTCTAGCCTTTCCCATATACACGTAGATTAAGAAATATAATATTACTATGACCTTAGAGGTCCCTCTGATGTCCTCACTCAGTTAGTATCGCTAACCTTCCTCCTCCATGGTCTTGACTCCTGTCTACATAGGATAGATAGTTTTGCTAACTTTTATAAAATAGAATCATAAAATCTATATTTATCTGTGTTAGGACTTTTTGTATTAATAAAATTTTGTGAGATTCATGCATATTGTTACAGGTAGTCCTAGTGAGTTAATTTTCATTGCGATCTAGGGTTATATTTTAGGAATATGCCACAGTTTGTTTATTATCAGTCATCTACCATTGATGGATATTGAGGCTAGTTTCAATTTGGGGATATTACAAACAATGCTGCTGCAAACACTTGGCAAACAACTTTAAGCTTCTTTTTTGCCTGTGTACTAGCAGTGGATTTGCTACAGCGTAAAGGACTTCTGATGGCTCCACATTCTCTATAACACTTAGTATTGTTAGTATTTATTTTATTTTATTATTATTACTTTTTTTTTTTTTTTTTGAGACAGAGTCTCACTCTGTCACCCAGACTGGAATGCAGCGGCATGATCTTGGCTCACTGTAACCTCCATCTCCCAGATTCAAGTGATTCTCCTGCCTCAGCCTCCTGAGTAGCTGGGATTGCAGGCACGCACCACTATGACAGGCTAATTTTTACATTTTTAGTAGAGACAGGATTTCATCTTGTTGGCCAGCCTGGTCTTGAACTGCTGACCTCAGGAGATCCACCTGCCTCAGCCTCCCAAAGTGCTAGGATTACAAGCATGAGCCACCACTCCTGGCCTATTTTATTTTATTATTATTTTACAGACAAGGTCTTTCTCTGTCACCAGGCTGGAGTGAAGTGGTGTAATAACAGTTCACTGCAGCCTCGACTTCCTAGCCTCAAGTGATATTCCTGCCTCACACTCCCAAGTAGCTGGGACTACTGGCATGTGGCACCATGCCTGACCAACATTTTAAATTTTAGTCATTCTGGTGAATATTAATTAAGTTTCTTATATTTTCTATCATTTTTATGTTATTATATGTGGTATGACTTTAGAACATAATTTTACTTGTTTATTTCTTTACTTGTTTATTTTACTTGTTTATTATTCTAATAATATTAATATAGAAGTATAATTAATAATTATCTTGAATTCGCTGACCTTGCTAAATGCATTTATTAATTTTAAGTTCACATGTGGATTCGTTCAGATATTTTACATACACAATTGTGTCACTTACAAATAATGAACTTTCTACTTCCTTTTCATTTTTATACCTTCTGTTTCTTTATTGCACTGGCTAGAACCTCCAATATGATGTTGAATACAATGTCGAAAAGAAATGATAATAGAAGATATTCTCATTCATTTCCAAGCTCTCAGGAAAAAAATATTTTATTATTTTCCCAAAAACTTTAAGAAATGATATAGTTTTTGGTAGCTACTCTTTAATGCTTAATTCCATTCCTCTAATTAGCATGTAAGCTATATAATCTTTAAGTCTCCATTTGGAGTTTTCCTAGTGATTTCACTGTGTTTTGTTACCTATTAAAATCTAATATATATTAATAATACTACCACTTCCGAGAAAACATAAGCACCATATTACTTTAATTTCATTTTTTCCTCCCGCCTTTGTGTAATAATTTACCATGTGATGTATATATGTTGCCAAAATACTTCTTTTATCATTGTCACATACAGCCAATATCCATTTCTATTTACTTGTATGTTTACATTTGAATTGCTCTCAGCCTTTCAGCTGTTGCTTTTAAGTAAGCAAATGACTAGAGACTGGGGTACTAGTAGCAGCTGTCTACAGATAGCTTCTCCTTGAAAACTTGGACTTTGCCACTCTGTGGGATTGTGTTCTAATTTCTTGCTGCCTTGGTAGGTCCTAATCTCTACCAATAGTTATAATTTTATGTGTTTTTACGTTTCATCTAACTTCTGTTTGTTTTAAATAGGAAATTTATCCAAAACAAGGTCATCAAATAATTCTGGAAATACAAAATTCCAATGTGTCTCATTTTTTAAGATTCCAAAAAGTGAGGGCTTCCATTTCTAGCCACACTGCAGACTAGATACTAAACTCCTGTTGAAATTGACAAACAATCCTGTGTATGTAAAAATGTATATATACATTTGCATATATACAGCATACTTAAGATACCTATCTGACAGGAAATCTTCTAATGCTCAACATTCAGAAAAAGAGGAATCTCCAGTTGATGAGTGTAAAAGTGAACCAGCTTTCAATTAAATTCATTTGTCAAGTTAAATATTCTTGAACATTTACTCTCTTGGCTTTATGGTTGTGACCCTTGGAGGGTGACCAGAAGGTTAACAACCTAAAATAACATGGTATAGCATATAAATATAATACAATAGAACAAAAATATGACTCTGCATTGAATGAGTATTACTTCTATTTGTGAAACTTTTGGTTTACTTGGTTGCCAAGTTAAACAAATTTCTTGTTTTGTGTTGGGGTCAAATATTAGACCATAATACCTGTATATAACTAGAAACAACCACCTGTAGATAACCAGGATAAAACTATGACGATGTTTAAGTAGCACTGTTCGCATTAAGAACAAAATAAACACATTCAAATATCTATAAACAGAAGAATGATAAATAAATTGTGTTGTCTCCAGAAAATTGAATACTAGGTAGAAGGAGAATCAGTGAATAATGGCTAAGTGGAACAATATGGTCAAATCTTAGAGAGAATTAATTTAAAGAGCCTGTATTTAAAGAATATTTATAGTATGATTTCATTAATATACATTTGAAAACATGCAAAACTGAATAAAACACATGCAATAAAACTTTTGAAGTTCTATAGAATGATAAACACAAATTTTAGAAAGCTCAAAAGGCCTACGTTTTGGGGGCCTCTGCTCACCGGTATATAGTCTCCTGACACAACTGCCTAATATGACCCTGAAAATCCAAAATGCCTCACAGCCTGGTTTACTGGTGACCAATTTAAATTCACCAAATGCAGTTGAATTTTTTATGTATTACTTTATTTTTTAATGGCCAGTTGTTATCTATCTCTTTGTGTTTCTGGTCAAAAAAAAAAGTAAGGGTTTGTGAACCTCGGTATATAAACATCTTTCTTCCTACTTAATGGAACATAGCTGTTCCAATAAACACTAGGCATTGAGGGGAAATCAAAATTAAGAAGTTTAGAAGACGCAAAACAAAAAAATAAGTCACATAAAATAAGGGCCTTATCATACTCTCTTTTCTTATCATAAATCTAGGAAAAGGCAATAGTTTTGTCTGCATTGGTAATAGTTTTCCCCTCTAGGTGTGATAAAATCAGATGCCATGATTATCCCTGATAGGGAGAATTATGCCAGTTGAGTTTAAGTTCGCAGGTCATGGGCTCTGGGTCACATTCCCGAACAACTAGCATATTAGCAAGGGTAAAATCAAGATTTTTTTCCCCTTCTGTCTAACCTCCATCCTGCATATAATCGCATGTTCTTTCTGATTGGCAAATTTTGCTCCTGTGAACCAAATTTTTCTCCAAAAAGTGCTTTATGATTACACAATTGCTACCACATAGAGCCAGATAATTAACCCAGAAAGTCAGAATAAATAGTGTGGAAATCACTATATCATGCAAAAATAGATTTTTTTCTTCAGGGAACATTTTACTTTAAGTTTCACTTCTTCCTTATGTAATGAAAGAAATAGCAGAGATTGTGTTTCAAAGCACTTTGATGTTATATGGATTTATTAGGAATAAAACAGCTTTTAAAAGGAAATTATTAAAATGATGAGTCAGCTTCAAAAATTTAAGTGTTTTGGTTCAACTGAGTGCAATTATTCACACTTGATAATTCATTATAAATGCTAGGCTCCATATCTTATTTTTCTTCCAACTATTCAAATTTTATGTTCATCCAACAGCTGTATTCAAGGTAAATTTGCCAAATGTGAATCATTTTCTATGCTGCTGGGTACCAGTTGCTAGGAATGATGCTTCATTGTTTTTCTCTTCAATGGCATCATTAAAACTCTAGTCAGTTAATCATCAAAGGAATTACACAAACAACTTTTTCAATTGCACCAAACATAACAAAGCTTGTCAAATTTATTTTTATACAAAATTTCCATGACAATAATGAAGCAAACACCAATGTCTGTCAGGCATCACAGTTTCTGCGTCAGTTTTATATTTATCCATTCTAAACTTGTCAAAATATCATGACCATCCCTATGCAAATTTATCTGCCTGAGATTTTGTATGTACTTTTACCAAAAAAGGATGCTTGAACAATATGAGTATCTTTGAATGCTCAAACCTAAATGATAACTAAATGTTACAGGGAATTTAAGTGTGTTTTTCAAATTTTTATGGGTATGTAGCAGGTATTTTGACTTCATGTGAAATCTCTTTTAAAATACTCTCATGTATTACGTTATTAATACAGTTTTATCAATCATCCATTGCCAATTAAATTATGAGATATTTCTTTGTGCTGTATCGTAAATGGATACCTAGAAGCATTCCTATGATACTAGAGGAGAAAAGGAAAAAGAAGGATTAAGTGAATTTCTTGCATCTTTTTTTTTCTTTCCATGAGGCCCCAGAATGTGATCAGTATATATGATCAACAATAGATTCCAAATTGAAAATGAAAGAATACATCAAACAGGGATCTGAGAAGGTGAAAGAAAGTCCTCAGCTTTGACAGCATCCAAGCCCACATTCTAATTTTGTAACTAAATTGAAGGTATTTGAATATAATAAGGGTTGTCAACTAATTGGCCCACAGACAAATGACATTGATCTTGGTGAATTGATGCTATTTCTCTATATGTATGCTCCAAAAGATTATTTCTTGGTTTTTCATTCCAATATGAATTAGCTCTTCAGTGCACAGATAGGCTGTTTTTAACAGCATACTCAGTAAAAGTTTTTTCTTTTTTACATTCCTCATGAAATTAAGTAGATTATACTAGTAGAGTTTAACATAAAACATACTTCTGCGTTTTTCTCTTGCTCTTAGCATTAAAATTTTAAAATACTGGAGGTAAAAGCCTCCTCTCTGAAATAATAAAATCACATTTTCAAGCACATAATAGAGTGAAAAACAATTTCCTCCATGTTATTCAAAATAGTGTAGTTACAAATCTTAATATTAAAACTAATGTGCCATAATCAAAATAAATCACAAAGTAACAGTGATTACAGCTAAATTGAAATATAGTACCAGAAATTCATACTGGAAATTCACTGCTTTGTCCTGTCTTAAGAAGGTTTTTAAAATAACTAGCAGTGCCAGTCCTAATACTTTAACAATTTAGTTAAATTTGCCATTGGCAAATGCTTAGAAAATATGTGAACTTCCATAGTAAATAAATACCAATGTGCTTGTTCTGTTTTGATCTTTTTGTATTCATATTTTCTATTATAATGCATTATTTATGCATAAACAATAGTATACTTAAGTTATCAAGAAAATAATATGAAGCATAAAATTAAGCCCATCAATCAGCCTTCAAACAAGACAATTTCCAATAACTTGCATCTCTGATTGTACCATTCTCCTATTCCACCCACCTTGTGTATTTTTTAAAACATAACTGCTGTTCTGCATTCTGTGTTTACTGGTTTCTTGCTCTAGTTTTACCATGTGCCTAAAGAATATATTGAAGAATTTTGGGATTGTTTTTAAATTTTATAGTTAGATATAACAATGTGATCTTCCAGTACATGCTAGCTTGTCTAGATGCTTCCAAAGGTTCATCCCTGATGTCATGTTTAGCAATATGTCTTTTTTTCTTTTTGCTGCTGCTGCATACATCCAATTGTGTGAATGCATTCCAATTTATTTATTCATTTCTCTATCAACGTGCTTTTGAATCATTTTCAGTTTTAGGAGGCATAATTCATCTCCCTCCTCTTACTTGTCTCTTGATTCACTCAAACATTGATTCTATGCTTTCTAGGGTATATGCACAAACTCTTCATTAAATATGTGTTTCTTCTTTATACTGAGCACACAGCTAGACTACATTTTGCAAATCTCTTTGGCTTGGTTATGTGACTGAATTGTAGCCAATGTAATGTGATTCAAAGTCTGATACATGTAAGATACAGCTTTCAGGTCATGTCTTTGCCCTTCCAATGACCAGCAGAATGTCATCTCTTTCATTTGTCTCTTTCCCCTTCCACCAGCAGAAAATAAGAGGCTCAGAATATATTGAAGTCACGATGTGCAAATAACCTTGGTCTCTGAATATTCACATGGAAAAAGTCTTTCATGGCAGTTGGTACATATTTGCATTATTATTTGAATGAGAAATAAGCTTTTATATTATTGATCCAATTTATACATTTTGTGATGTAGTTGATAAAATTATTGGTATTCCTCTTAGTAGTTCAGTGAGTAGAATTTTTCTATCTTTTAAAGAAACAGTTGACATTATCTGTCACGTATGGAACCACAGTGAGGTGAGGTGCAATACAAGAGAACCTTAAATTCTGTGCACTAAGCACCTCACTCTACTAACATCTAGTAGGTAGAAACCAGGATGCTGCTAAACATCCTAAAATGTATTCCCCAACAGCAAAGAATTACCTTACCCAGAATATCAATAATGCCAAGGTTGAGAAAACCTGTGGTAATTAATATACAAGCAGATAACAAATGAGAACCTAATGAATGGTCGTTATCCAAATACAGATTAAAGTCGACTCTTCAGATTATATTTCTGTGGCCATCTGATTTCATCCAATTGTTCAACAATCCAAAGTCACAACAGCATGCTTACTAATTAAGTAAAGAATATGTCTTAAAAGTATGTTTTTTTCTTCACTTTTTCAAATTACACACATGCTCCTAGAAAGTACAAAATGCAAGTGCATAGAAAAATATTTACTCTCTTTTTAGGAGTGTTTTGTCATATATATCTAATCAACTAACAGATCAGGAACTAAAATGTAAATACTAATCTTTGGTAATCTACAAATTGTTTAATGTTCAAAAAATGTTGGAAATTACTGGACTAAGAAAATTCAAGTGGTTGAAATATGACATAAAAGACAAAAAGACCTGCTAACATAATCTGTCCATATCTTACCATGTGCTTCCAATATGTTGTTCCAATATGTATTCCTGGGTCAACTAACCCTTAGATTTGGTGTCTGCCCAAACAGTAATCCGATTTATTAATTTTCCTGGCTGGCCTCAATATTTGGCTAGAAATCAAGCTCTCTTCCTACGGTTGTGCATCCATTTCTCTGTTTCCTATGCCAGGCTCCATTTCGTATTTATTATATTCAGGGAGTCCAAAGGGAGGCAGTATAGCAAAGTGTTTAGGGGCAGAAGGCTCTGATTCAAATGCAATACTTATCACTTTCTAAAATCGAGACCTTAAACAAGATGGAGTCTTCTTGTGACTTACATTCCTCTCTGTAATATGATGACAGTAGGATAATGTGTGGGGCAAAAAGAAGTAACACATGTAAAACACTTAGAGCAATACCTATGCATAACAAGTACTCCAAGAAAGGTCATCTTTAGTATGTTCAAGTTCTTCATTGCCTATCCTGCTCTCCTATTTTGGGTTTTTCTTATTTTTGTCTGTGTGACTGCTTGATTGATTTATATTTTACCAATTAGTTTGACTTCTAGTTCATGCTCTTCCTTTTTGGCCAACATCCTCTGTTTTACTATCTGCTCTGTTTTTTAGTTCTCGTGTTGTACGTATTTTTGATTCAGTCATTCATTAAACAAATGTCTATTGGGCACCAACTGTGTTATACTCTAGTTACAGCAATGAATAGTTACAGCAATGAGAGCAGACAAAAATATCTCCTCTCATAAAACTAAAATTCTATGAATTCATAGAACTTCCCTCATAGAGCTTAAATTTTAGTGGAAACTCCATCCGTATCTTGAATCATGACAAGACTGCTGGTCTCTGGATTTTTTTTTTTATGGTTACAGATCTGATTTTCTTAGCTAAACTTTTAAATACAGTGTATCTGTTGGCTATTCTCACTGTGCCTTCTACCCGTAACTGGTATAAATAAGTGACAACAGTGGACCAAGTCTTGACATTTATTCCAATTCCATAAGTTGCAAATATCACTGCACAGAAATTAAAGCTAAAGCAGTGCTGGATGAACATTTGTCTGATTCTTGAGACAGGTTTATTCGATGTTTCACTAGGGTTGCAGCAGATAAAAAGTAGTAGAGGTAGCAGACTACATGAAAAGTTCCAGAAATATTCAAGGGGAAGTTTAACCTGGGATTCTAAACATTGTGAGTTACTTGGATCAAAAGGAGGACATTTTAAGCATACCATTGGGCACAGGGTATTTGAAAATTTCTTCATCATTTGTAGATGTCCTAGAGATATTCCTACACTTCTAATTTTGTGTTTTTATGTCATTGTTGACCAGGATCCAAGTAAAAATTCCATTCTGACAAGGGTTTTGTAATTATATTTTTGATGATTATGTAAAATACAAAAACAAACTGCATAGAGTATATGTCTGATAAAATACCTCAATTCTTGCAAAAATTATGTTTTATTAAGCATCATTTCAACTTACAGAAAATGGAAATCCTTTGCTATTATACAGCTATCTAAAAGTGAATTTTCTTTTTCTATCTTTGGTTTTAGGTATTTTAATGTTTTAATTTTGAAAAACAACCTTAGGTAAATTACACAACTGGCTTTAAAAATGAATAATCATGCATTTTCTACATCAGAGATATGGAGCTTTAAACATACCTTTGAAGCAAACAGAAGATCTTTAATCCACTACTGACTAATGCCAGATGCCTTTTCAGTACACAAGGGAAGAATTAACAGTATGTAGGAACATGTAAATAGAGAAAATCAGTCACAGGTGCCAAAGGCACCATAATGATTGCCTTTCTATGAAGCAATAATCCCAATGTTCTTAAAATAGGAAAAGAATTCCTCTTGGGAATATAAAAATCAGGTTTTGTAACAGTTAAGGGCTATTTTGTGAGACAATTTCAAGTGAGTTGATGGAAGAAGAGCAATGTATGCTCCTGTCATTTATATCAGAACAGTTTGTGCTTCAATATAAAGATATTGAATACAGAAACCTATCAAGTGAAACTTCCAAATTCTGAACAGGAAACAGAGTCAGACAATGCTGGGCACTTCTTTGTTTGCTTCTCATGTGGACATTATGTGATTTTCTCTCAAATTCCTATAACTTTTTGATTAGCTCTCTTAGTTTATATGTGGAAATTATTTTCACATGAATGATAAGGCTCAAAACCAGTGACTTAATTATACTATATTATCTAGTTAAGGTGGAATACTTTGTAATCCATATATTTGAAATTTATGTATGCCAAGGATTAGACTAACATTCCTCCCTAGTTTCAACTAGTTCAACAATGAATTGTATTAATTCTTCATGCAGCAAATTAATGCACGACTGGAAGAGTTTAGTCATGTTAGGGTGCGTGTCAGCCAAATGACTGTTTAAGATATGACATGTGAATCTCTTGCTCTGTCAATTACATAAATTGTTTTTAAATTATGCTGTAGATCTGGAAACTATCTTACCAAAAACAGCAAAGACACTTGCTAAGCATCAGAGGCCACTAACTATGGATTATGCAACTCAGCTTTTAGTAAAAGCAGACATACAAAGGTGATACATTCAAAGCCGTTTTCTGTCTCATATAGAAAACCATATGAATTTAATCTGGTTTTGGATGTTTGTGTGAAATTTGAGCAACCTAGGTTATATACACGCCTATAAATCTATCTTTGAAATAGGAGTCTCAATATTTCATTGCAAGGACATGTGAAATCCTAGAATCTTGGTCTATGTAGAGTCCGAATTAGGCTCCTGGTAGAAATTTTTAAAAGTATTTCATCTAGATGACCCTTGGATGCAAGGCCTTCACACGACTGAAAATGACGAATGCAACACGTAAGAGCGTTTCCAGAACCATCTTTGGTTAGTGCCCCTATAAGTCCTACACTCCTAAACACCCTAACTTTAAACTTTTAACTAGAAACATGGAAATATAATTTTTTAACACAGAGTTACCTTTTCATTATTTTACTAAGTGGTTAGAGCAAAGTGATGGAATGATTCTTCAGGGTAGTGAACTTTCTGTTCCTTAGTGAAAGATTGGTAGGATACGAGCTGCTGTCAAAAAAGTCTAAGAGACTGGCTTCAGTCAAAAACATCAGCTGTAGCCAATAAAGTAGTTTAAAATAGAATAAAACTATTATGCCTGCCTTTCCTTGCCTTTGATGCAGCTCAATAAAATTTGCATTTAAACATGGAAGGATTAGCTTGCTATGCTATGCTTCACATAAAAAAAAAAAAAAAAAAAAAAACACTTTTCCCCATACAAAGAAAGTTTAATTTCTTTTCCAACATTTATTTTCATTATCCTTTATTACTACTATGGATGTTGGTGCTTTGCATAAACATTCATTAGCTATGGTACGAAAAAGTATGTGTGCGGTCATTCTAAATAAAAGGTAAATATTTGTTTCAAAAATCTAGTTTCACTTGCATTAAATATTTATCTTTCATATACAGCAACCAGATATAGGCTATGTTTAGTCTCTTTTCAGTATGCAGTATTTAATTACAATATTGCCTTAAAATCTTAATGTCCGTAAAAAACAATGTCCCTTCCAAATTTAAAATACTAATTTTGATTCCATTAACTAGGTTGTTGATTTATATGTGACATAATTTTGCTATTTAAGCCATTTCAAAGTAACTATATAGAAGAATCATCATGTTATTTATGTTAAAGAAAATCAGTCCTCAAAGTGAAGCTATTTAGCTTTCTCTAATAAAGCAAATAATCGTATGAAAGAAGTAGTAAGTGATCATAACAATATAACACACGTCTATTAGAACATAGCCAATGAGTGTATAATAATGAGAAGACAGATTGGTACTGATAGGTTTTACAAGATCAAACTATAAAACTATAGAATAACTGAAGGAAGAAAAAAAATCCACTTGGTCACATATTAGCAATATTAAATTGTATTATTTATTCTTGATTTTTAAAGAATTTTAATTTTTTAATTAAAAAAAATTTTTTAAATTTTATTGGGGAATTCACTTTTCTTTAAATTACCTAACCATATTTTACCATATTATGAATGTTAAACTGACTCTAAATTCACTAGGATAAAATAAAGACATATAAATTACATAAAGCAAAAATTATAAATTTTGAAGTACCTTATGAATTTAGATTGTATTTTCAGGCATTAATTGATGCTTTCACTGCGGGAGACGGGGAGAGATGAAAAGATAGGCAAAGAATAAGTTATCTAGTTTGGCTCTACATGACCGAAATTCACTAAAGGTAATTGACAACTTTTCCTTTGTCATACCCAGCCTGGATCTCAAATCAGTTAGTTTAAATCATCCAGTGTGGTGAAGTTTATCCATTTATAACACACTTAAATCTGGGAAATCCACAGCTACATAGCATTAACAGCAGGTTAACAGAGAATTACATCTGAAATTCAAAATAAACAGAAAAAGACCAGTCACTCTTAGGCTTGTTAAGTGCATTTTTATTGATTGTATTTTCTTTTTTCAGCATGAATCCAAAGGACAAAAACTGGTGTGGCTTTTACTCTTTCATTACCCCAAACAAGAAAAAAAGGATAGTATAGAAAACAGGAACATAAAATAGCTGTTTCTGCAAAAATGATCACCTTCCTCATAGCTTCATAATTTACTCCCAGTCCATAAGGTCCTCAGTTCCTGTGATTGCAATGATGGATGACTCCACTTCAGCTACAACAGGCAAAGATGCTGCAATGTATCACTCTGCAGGATACACAATAGAACCAACGAACCAGCAGGACTGAATGGCAAGCAGGGGTGCCAAGGGAATTCTCCTCAGTGGAAGAGTAGATAGTCATTCCATGGAATTATGTAAAACGCAGCTTGTAAATATTGCTCCCCTTGTGGACATGTACGTGTGCAACTTGACAGAAAAGGGCAACGCTGGCACAGAAGAATGCAAAAATATTTTCCACTTCAGTGCCCATGTTTTTCATATGGCCAGATTTTACATTAAACAAAGCT
Organism: Cacajao melanocephalus; assembly: GCA_963573385.1. NCBI lineage: Eukaryota > Metazoa > Chordata > Mammalia > Primates > Pitheciidae > Cacajao > Cacajao melanocephalus. Next base: position 29,999 of record CAUYLG010007945.1, on the reverse strand, counting down.
CTAGCTCGATGCCCAGTGAATTATTGAGAATGTAAGTATATATATATTTGAAGACAGAGGGAAACCATTAATGGTTTCATCATTGAGATTTGGTTTACTCTGAAGCTTGTAATTCAATACTGAGGTAACGCTAAAATGTTTGGTGATACTTGCTTAAATCACATTTCTGAGATCACCGTATACCTTGTCACAAGTCAATATTAAATTTGAACTGACTAAATTAGTATGTGAAAATATGCTCAGCAAATTTTAGCTCTTCTGTCCATTCCACCATCTGTTAACAAAAGAGGCCTGAAATTTCCAGACTATACAGGGCTATATACTCACTCCCACGCCTGTCCTGTGTAGCTTGTTCAGGAAAGAAAAATTCAAACTACCCATGCTTTACACATTCCCACATGATCTAATAGAAATATGCCCTGTACAGAGTAAGGTTTAACACTCATGTCCATTATAATAGGATATTAGAAGCTAAGGCCTCAGCAGCAGCAAGGGATAAGACTAGTTGTTAGCGATTCCTCTGAATTACCAGCAACCAGCAAGAACAACTTCTTAGCTAGCTGTTAAGACCAATTGGCAGATCCTTTTTGCCAGGTTCTTTTTTATCTTTCTTGTATAAAAAACTTATGTTCATACAAGAAAGGAAGCCCTGGGGATTGATTTTTTGTCTGTTTGTTTGGTTAGTTGGCATGGTTGATTGGGTTGATTTTTTTTTTCTTTTAACTTGTATGCAAGAAACCTTCTCTTCATCTTCCATAAGAACAGGGGCAGAGGCAGAAAATAAAGTAAAACTCATAAAAAGTTGTCTCATGAAATTCCAGGTGTCCATACAGTCCAGGCACTGCGTACAGTCCTCACACCTTTAATTTATGCTATATAGCCATACAACAATCAGTATATGTGGTGTGTGTATTAGGGATGGGAGATCATCTAAAATCTTACTTAAAGTGATTGGTTCTCATGACAGGTGACGTTTTAAGTGAATGAAATCAAGATGTGAGTTTCATCTTTTACATAATGAAGTAGCTACGTTGGATGTTTTTGGTTTTTTAAAATCATTTGCGTGTTTTTAATTTGTTTTAAATTTTTGGCTCAGTAAAAGAAAAGCGAAACTAAAGACGAACTCGTAATCATAAATGATATTTTGTACATTTTTTATTCTAAGAGAAGAGATTTGAAACTTCTGCTTGAGAATGGATGATAGAGCTCTGCTTAGCTCTCAGAACACAAGCTGTGCACTAACTCAGTATTATGAAATAATAATATTTGAAAGTGGGGTTTTGTTGTCAAGCAAGTTTGGGAAACACTTGTGAAAAAAGTTAAATAAATATCTTTACTGTGTAACTTCACAGAACCTTTCATATGATCACAGGCATTGCAAATATCGAGAAGTAATATTGTATGCCATTTTTTCATTTTTGTTTTTGTCTCTGTTTTTGCTTTTTAACTTTTAATTTCAGGATCACATGTCCAGGTTTGTAACATAGATCAACTTGTGTCATGGGGATTTGTTGTACAGATTATTTCATCATCCAGGTATTAAGCCTACTACCCACTAGTTATTCTTCCTGATTCTCCACCTCCTCCCACCTTCCACCCTCAGTAGGCCCAAATGTGTGCTGTTCCCTTTCATGTGTCCAAGTGTTCTCATCATTTAGCTTCCACTTACAAGTGATAACATGTGGTATTGTTTTTTCCTTCCTGCATTCATTTGCTAAGGGTAATGGCCTCCAGCTCCTTTCAAGTCCCTGCAAAGGACATCATCTTATTCTTTTTTATGTCTGTATAGTATTCCAGGGTGTATAAGTACTGCCTTTTCTTTATCCAGTCTATTATTATGTGTATTTGAACTGGGCACTTTTGTTTTCACTTAAAACCTTTTAATATAATGGGAAACTTATATTATGCATAGTATATTTTAAAAAATGTTACCTTAATGTTGCATTCATAAATATAACCAACACCTTTGGTTGATTGTATATTTTAAGCGTTATTGTCAGTGTTTTGCTACAATGCAATGTCATGACCTGAAAAAACTTCTCTGTTTATATATTTTATGTCCATTCCCTTTTGCTGCATTATAGAATTAGAATTTTGTCTGAGTTGTCCCTTCTTTCTTTGAAAAAATTCTACGTTAGTTGATGACCTCCAGTGACTAAGACATATGTTGAATGAATTCTAACTTCCTTACAACTGCAAGGGCATAGGCTCCACTCTGTAATCCAGAGCTCTGGGGGTTTCTTTCGGACCACTTTCTAAAAGAAATGCATCCCATTACAAATTGTAAAAGTAGGCCGGGCTTGTTAGCTCATGCCTGTAATTCCATCACTTTGGGAGGCTGAGGTCAGGAGTTCGAGGCTAGCCTGACCAACATGGTGAAATTTCGTGTCTACTAAAAACACAAAATTAACCAGGCGTGGTGGTACATGCCTGTAATCCCAGCTCTTTGGGAGGCTGAGGCAAGAAAATCACTTGAATTCGGGAGGTGGAGGTTATAGTGAGCTGAGATCATGCCATTGCACTCCAGCCTGAGCAACAAAAGCAAAACTCTGTCTCAAAAAAAAAAAAAAAAATTATAAGGAGTTGTTAAGCTTTAATTTAGACCATTAGTTATTAAAATATATCTTTTTATTTTACATTCAGAGACTCAAAGTCAGTGAAGTAATGTAACCTATGTTGTGGAAATAGCATTAGACTGAGAATCAGGGAACAAAGGTTTAATCATTAATAACAGTGCAACCCAAGAAAGATACATTCAGTTCCTCAGTTTCTCATAGGTAAGATGAAGAGTGTATGAGTCATGCATTTGGAGCTTGAAATGTGAAATCAAAACTTAATAGGGATTAAATTATGGTGGCTAGTCCTTTCTTACATATACAAGACATTCTTATTGTAAATGGAAGTCATTTAACAGTAAAATTTTATTTCCTTTTTTCTTAAATTTCACTCAAAATATTTAAGTAGAATATATATATAATTAGTCTGTCTGGTGACACCTAGAATAATTAAGGCAAGGTTCTTGCCCTGTTTTGAAATTATTTTAGGTTAAATATACATGCTTCTTACTACAAAATGGGCAAGAAGATCAAAGCCTTTTGTTTTTAGCATGAGGGTTCATCTATAGGCTTTTTTCATCCTTAAAAACAGCCGTTAGTCTAATAGAGTCAGAACTGGGTTGCATATCTTTCAACACATCAATCTACCAACACAATGCTTTTTAGTGCCTTTCTGTTTGAAGACGAATGTGTTCCTACTTGTTAGAAATCTTGGCACCAACTCCTCTCTGTATGTAGAAGACATAATAACTTGACATTGAAAGAACTTAGCTTTAACAAAATATACCCATTATGTGTCACAGCTAAATTCTTCTTGGCAAAGAAAAGAGGCATAAAAAAGAAAAGTGTGAGTTCATGAGAACTCAAATTAAGCCTTTTAAGATTCCTTTGGTTTAACTACCTATCTTTCATCCATTGTTCAGTAACAGACATTCATTATGCCTTTTTATGATTCATTGCTATACATTTTTTTTTGAATTTTAAATGTGTGTCAATTTTACCCTCCTAACTTGCACAGGAAATGCTTTATACCATTACAATTTTTTTTTTTTTTTTTTTGGAGACAGAGTCTCGCTCTGTCACCCAGGCTAGAGTGCAGTGGCATGATCTCGGCTCACTGCAACCTCTGCCACGCAGGTTCAATCAATTCTCCTGCCTCAGCCTCCTGAGTAGCTGGGATTATAGGCGCCTGCTACTGTGCCTGGCTATTTTTTGTATTTTTAGTAGAGACAGGGTTTCACCATCTTGGCCAGGCTGGTCTTGAACTTCTGACCTCGTGATCCACTCGCCTCAGACTCCTAAAGTGCTGGGATTACAGGCCTGAGCCACCATGCCCAGCCACCATTACAAGATTTTAAGAGAAAAATATCACCGTGTATGTTTTTGAAGATGTCCTTCAAAGTTTGTGCTTAAAACATACTATGACAAAAAATCAAAATGTTTGCCACTTTTCTGTGGCTTGTGAAAGGTTTAGTACAAACCTCAAGATAAAAATAAATATATTTTATCTTGAAAGGTAGAAAAATAATTTGTTGGGCAAAAACAAATATCTTTTATTTTGAAAAGGAAGGAAACATTTTGCTTAATTTTTGGGTCACTACATGTGATTCTGTTCAGATTCTGGTGTAGCATTTCACTTCAACCTTACAGAGGCACAATTACTAGGATTAGGAGCTACAGTATGCTTGTTGAAGATGATAGGTATTTAGTTGCTGCTTTAGGGCATGCAGATGGACTCCCCAGAGCCCTGTGACACTGAGTCTTATTCTACCTGCAGGCACGAAAGCGGGTGTGTGGGGCTGATGGGGCTGCTCCAAATGGAATATACCACAGGTGATGCTAATTAAGGAAGCTCAGGGTCTATGCAGGAGCATTCGGTTTATTGCTGATGGTGGCATGCCAAAGGTTAGTGAAAAGCAGAATTGTCTGCTGGCCTAAGGAAGATAAGAACACAAAAGGCACAGAAAAGGATTTGAGTATAGGCACTTATGAGTGTGCCTTTTAAACTACATAATGCTGCATACATCACTGTGCTTTTAGCAGTAAAATTGGGTGTTCGTTTAAGAATGCACTAATTTATTAACATCAATTTACGTTGCCATTTAAGTAGTTACACTCTCATTTTTATTTTATCTTTAAAAAGGAGCATACTATGCAGCCATAAAAAAATGATGAGTTCATGTCCTTTGTAGGACATGGATGAACCTAGAAACCATCATTCTCAGCAAACTGACACAGAACAGAAAATCAAACACCTCATGTTTTCACTCATATGCAGGTGATGAACAATGAGAACACTTGGGCACAGAGAAGGGAACAACACTCACAGGGCCAGGTAGGTGGGTGGAGGGAAGGGCAGGGGGGGCAGCGGGGGGTGGGGAGGATGCGGAGGGATAACACCAGGAGAAATACCTGATCGTAGGTGACAGTGGGAGGGGGGATGGAGACAGAAAACCACCATGGCACATATGTACCTATGCAACAATCCTGCAGGGTGCAGGATGTGCACATTTACCCCAGAGCCCAAATACAATTAAAAAAAAAAAAAAAAGGAGCATCAAGAAAACATTAGGCCAACCTCAAATAAGCTATAATTAAAATAAATATCAGATGTATCATGCCATTACAAATAGTTTTAATATAGTGCAACTTCACTTGCACATTAAGAAAAATTATTTTTAACAGTGTATGAATTTTCCATCTTTCCCTAGTGTACTAGTTATTTTTTAAAAATATTTATTTAGAGAAGTGAACACTACACTCCAGAGAAGTGAACACTACATTCCACGGAACAACAGAATTGAATTTTTATTGGCATTATGATCAAATGGCTAATTCTAATAATTATAAACCAGAATTAATGTTAAATTTATTGTAGATAATTTAAACTTTTGTGTATGCTACTTCATTATTAATTGTATTTTACTTTTAATGAATTAGATTAACCAGCAAGAAAGCTGATCTAAAGAACAATGAATGTTAAAAACAAAGCAGGCATGTAGTGTGAATATTACAGATTTCAGCATGGTTTACCATAGAGCAGCTAGTTGATGATAAGCCATGCATAGATTACTTAAAGAGATGTGGTATAATTGATCATTCTGAATTTAATTAGTGTCAAGTTTGTTTTTGTTATCTACTGTGGCTCAACAGACTAACCTGACATTTGATGGCTTTAAACCAGAACCATTTCATTTGCTTAAGATTCTGTGGGTCAGGAATTTAGGGGGTGGGTGTGCTTGCCTGAGCATTTCCTCCATTCCTTGTCTTATTTTCTTACTCATTTGGCTGCATTCAGCTGGGTTATCAGCTGCAGATAAGGTTCAGTTGGAATACAGGGCTGGCTGGTGAATTCAGCCACCTCTATGATATCTCAGCTTGAATGGCTAGAACAGCTCAGGGTTAGCTGGGCCTCTTTCTCTCTATGCCTCTCCAATAGAAGATGGATGAGAACTCCAAGAAAGCTGAATTACAAGCTGCAGATAAAACTTGGCCTCAGGGATTGCACAGTGTCATTTCTGCTGCATTCTGGTCAAAGCCAGTCACTAGTAAGCACAGATTTAAGAGGAGGAGGAGAATAGATTCCAAAGCCTCATGTGGGAGTGGAATGGTAGATATAATGGTGGCCATCTTTAGAAACACAATCTAAGTAAGTTTCTTTACAAACACAATCTAAGTAAGTTGAATATTTTTCTTTTAGCTACCAGAAAATGCCATATATTTTCTAGAATTAGCATTAATAATTATATTAGACCTTAACAAACATTAAATCCTGAAACACAGGAAATATCCCAGAATATTTCCTTATTCAACATATAAATTTGAAACTATACTGAAAAATAGTTAAAAAGGAAGTCAGAGTCTACATCCCTATTGCCCTGAAGCAGGGTAGCAAGGGTTGTTTCAACAGGGAGCACATGTTCACCATTATAAAGCCAAACCTCAGTGCACCTGGCGTCTCCAAGAAATCTAAACTGGAATGAATGAGATCAACTGTTATGGGTGAGAATTTTCACCCACTACTTAGGAATGGCTCTTACTTAGAAACAAACTACAGACATCTTGCCACGCCATATTTTGACCTTATCTTATTGCACTTGAGAGCAGTCATTTCAGGGACTTCTTGGGAAAGTATCACTAAAATCATAGAGCACCAATTTCCTAAAGGGCCTAAAAGAAGTCACTTCTACACCCACGGGGTGAAACATACTTTTGTCTAAGATTATTGCAGATAATTGAACTAAAACAGTGAATAGTAATAAAGTAAATAAAAGTTACTGTTAGAAGATAATTTGATGTTCGTTTATTTTAACATTCTCACTTCATAGGTTAAAACGGTGAAGCTTTGAGAAGTGGAAGAACCCACAAATTGCAAAGCCAAGGTACTTGATCTGATGCCTTTCCACCTCTCACTGCATCATATTGATTCGTGCCACTTGTCTCTATGTCTCTAGGTCTGGGATTGGCAAACTGCAGCCTGTTTTGGAGAATTGTCATCTAAGGATGTTTATTTTTCTCATTTTTTAAAAGCTAAAAAAAGCGAAAAGAAGAAAAATATTTTGTGACATGTTTTGTGACATACAAAACTTAAATGTTAATGTTTATGAATAAGGTTTTATGGGAACATAGTCACACTACTTTATGTATTTCTTGTGGCTGCATTTACACTGCAAAGGCGGAGTTGAGCAGTCTGACAGAGCTCCCTTTGGTTCATAAAGCCTAAACTATTTACTATGTGGTCATTTGGAGAAGCTTCCCTATCTCTACTCTAGGTTTTTCTTTCTTTTGATCTGTTATCTATTTGTTCTCTGCTTCCCTGCCCTTTTTTTCTCTCTTTGGAATTTCTCTTTCTCTCTCTCTCTTTACCTTTTTTCCTTTCTTCATTTCTTCCCTTTGTTCCTCTCAGACTTTCCCTTTTTTATGGTAACAAGCTGCTTCCCAACTTTTCCTTTGACTTTTCCATATGCTTTTGTCCTATGCAGGGTTGTTTACATCTATTATACCCAAATAAATACTTCGTCTGTGATTTTTCAACATAACGCTCAACCCCTGAAGCAGATATTTATTTCCTTATTATGTCTATGGAATAGTCCAATCAGCAGTCTCTTCTGGTGTGGAAGAGATTGCTGATTGGACTATTCCATATATACAATAAGAAACATGTTAAACCGTATCATGTTAACCAAAACAGATTTAAGTATGTGTGTGACACAGTTCTTCATGTTCCTTGGGTCTTTGCTGAATGTCCCCCTTTCTATCTTTCGTCACTACCTTATTGAAAGGTGCACAGGCCCCCACTCTCTTTCTGCTTCCTTGTTCAAATTTCCTCTCACTGTGCATATATCTGAAACCTATAATTAATTTACTTCTTTATTTACTTTCTTCCCCACTAGAATGTGAGAGCTTCACAAGGTTAGATATTTGGATCCGTTTTGCTAACTGTTATGACGCACTGCCTGGAACCAAACAAGCGCTCAATCAATATTTCTTATTTATTTAATGAATAAAATAATTAGTCTTCAGCTTATATGCAAATATAACAAAGTCTTAATAAATTTTTAAAAATACATTACTTACTTAAGTCAAAACTAATAATTTTTAAATTTTAGAGTAAAGCCATTTCTAAAACTGATAAAATTGTAAGAGTTAAGCCCCCCACCATCCCTCTCTCACTCTCTCTCTCTCAATCTCTCTCCCCCACTCTTTCGTGGAAGTTCTCTCTCTCCTTCTCCTTTTTTTTCTCTTTCTCTACCTAAAATAAAATCACTTTTCTGCGGAAAAAAAAAAAAAAACAGTTGAGCCCAAAAAGGCTGTATATCTGCTAACTGAACTTACATTTCCATATCCTCAAGTAAAATAAAATAATGCTGCATTATTTTACTATAGCTTAAAACATATAATGTGTTCAGGTGACAAGACAATCAGTGATTTAACATTTTCTCACTCATTTTAAATGTCAAGAAATAGAGAAAGAGGGCAGGCACGATGGCTCATGCTTGAAATCTCAGAATTTTAGGAGGTTGAGGCAGGTGGATAGCTTGGGCCCAGGTGTTCAAGACCAGCCTGGGCAACATGGTGAAACTCTGTCTCTATAAAACATATGAATATTAGTTAGGCATGGTAGAGAACGCTGGTAGTCCCAGCTACTCGGGAGGCTGAGGTGAGAGGATGACCGGAGCCCAGGGAGGTCGAGGCTGCAGTGAGCCATAATTGTGCTGCTTACTGCACTCCAGCCTGGGCATCAGAGCAAAATCCTGTCTCAACAAAAGAAAGAAAGAAAAAGAAATAGGGAAATAAATGGCAACAGTTAATGGATGAGAAGAGACGAATATAACCTCAAACTTAAAGAAAAACTAAAAGTACAGTAAAAATAACTCTTGTCCCCTGATCTATGGCCCTATAAATGTCTTTATAGCCAGCAGATCTATTTCAGAGTCAGGCGTTACATTTGGTTCTCTTATGTTGCTTCCTTCAGCCTGGATCAACCTATCCATTTTTATTTAATTTCTTACCTTGATACCTTAAAAGTTTGCAAGACAAGTTATTTTGTCCAATGGTCCTCTTGTGAGTGTGTCTAATGTATTTTTCATTTTCAAAATCATGTTATGTGCAGGAATATCATAGAAATTATGCTATTTCCTTTTTATTGCATTTCATCAGGTGTCACCTGATTTCAATTTTCTCCCTTGTTGCTAAAGATAAACTTTGTTCCCTTGTTTAAGGTGGCATCTGCCAGCTTCTCTTTTGTAAAACTGCACATCGATGTTTTTGTTTTGTTTTGTGTTTGGTAAGAGTTCGGGAGGGGGTTATACTATGTAAGTATCTCATATTCACATTACTTATCAAAGTTTTCAATTAGTTTGTTTACTTAATCTGTCAGTATAGATATGTAGTTTACTAAAATAGCCATGGGGCAATAATCTATTAATAACATTATTTGTTTTGATACCTAATGTGTTGCATATTTGTCCAGTGAGAGCCCTTCGGGTTGGCTGTTGCATGGTGTTGATGTTTCCATATCCTTTGAGCATGTTATTGCTTTCTGGCATAATAGGCTATGCCAGGCTCATCTTGTATGTTCCCTTTCCCAGCCCTGCTATCATTTCTGTCATTTCCATTGGGTTATCACTGTTTCCAGTTTCTCTCAGCAGACAGAAATAGGTAATATGTGTATATGTGGATATATACAGAATCCATTTTAACATGGCTTTTCTTTCCACGTGAGACTCTGCATGTCCAATAAGCCTGTGTTGCTCCATAACTTGGTAACAATTTGTTCTTCTTTTTAGAGGTCTCACAAATGCAATCAGTCTTTATCACTTGCTCTTTCAGTAAAAGAAGTGAGTGGACAATTGCACCTACAATTAACAAATTACTGCATGGTTCCATTTGCCGTGCTTGAGCCCATGTATTTTAAAACATTATTTGTACTGTATTCAAAACATCCAGAGGAAGGTCAGGGAAAATTTTCAGACCATAAATTAATGAATTTCAGGCAACACCTATCTTCTAGAAAAGAAACCGAAAATTTAGAAAATTAGAAATAAAAATCACAGAATTTATATATATAAATATATTTATATTATATTCTTATATATGTATATATGTATATATATGTGTGTATATCTATATGTGTATGTGCATATATATATATATATATATGTAAGAAGCACAGAATGTCCACTTAATGAAGTGCAGAATTGCAGAGTGGAATATCACCGTCAGAACCTATAAAGCTCATTGGCTTCTGCAAGGGCACTCATTTCATGGACAATTTATTTCAGTGTCTCCACTAAGTCAACAAATTTTAAGGAATGAATATCAGTGCCCCATTTTCTTTTTATTTTTAAAGTAACTATAAATATATGTGACCATTAAATAGATGATAGATGTAGATAGATAGATAGATAGATAGATAGATAGATAGATAGATAGATAATAGGATTGAAAAAGATGGCTGCTAGGTTTTTTAAATTCTTTTTCCTAATAAATTTAACCTGTAACTAAAATACTTCATTTTTGGTGAAAATACCACCTCAACTGTACAATTAAAACAATTTATTTTAAATTTCACATAGAAAGAAAGAATCATTGTTTTTGAGTTCCTCTTTGCTTTCATCCCTGTGCCCACATGACCAAACCTAATCTCCACCCTATATCACTAGCCCATCTCAGTTATCAGATTTAGATTGCTCTCATTCCAGTAATTTGTATAAGAAAAATGAGGGAATGACTCTGTAAATGGTTGATTGTACGAGGTAATGCTTAGACTTTGCCGCCTTACAGTTTAAAGAGCAGTTTTGGTCATTTGCCATGTGATGAAACTTCCTTCACGTGAGAAAAATGGGATTGAATCCACTGTTCTAGGAAATTATGTGACAGCATGTCTTGGGATTGTCTATTCATTTCTCAGAAAGAAATTTTTAAATATTACAGCGAAGAAGATGAAAGCATGAGATATTCTTCAAAGTCTTCATATTTAGCTCTAGTTCACAAGAATAAGGGAACATTCTGATTTCGGCTGAAAGTATTCAAATCATTAAATCATTTTTTTAAACTTATTTTTTATCTTACATTTTATAAAATTACTGGCAATTCACTTTTTAACTACAAAGGATAGAAGAGTCTTTAGAATTTGCCTGATGAGGTCATGTCTTTAAAAAAGGTAGTATAACTCCCATTTCTAGCCACTTTTGCAACTAAAAGTGGCTGTGTACAGAATAACTCTATTCCTCTATATCCTGTTCAGACAAACCGTCTATCCACTGATTTAAGCACACTTTCAGAATGAAACATACTTTCTTATGTCAGGAATTCCAAAGTCTATTGGAAGAGGCAAGCTTATACTGAATAATTAGCAAAGCTGATTGTGATTGGCAATAATAAAGTAATTCAGTATATAAACAATAAGAAGGAAATATCTGTTTCATAGTTGTAATAAATAGAACTTTGCCATGCAGTATAGGTATAGAGGCATTCCTCAAAAAGATTAAGAGAGGTATAAAGTGAATGTAAATGTAAACGATAGGGATTTTCTTGGGCATGCTTTAGGATAATGAAGGTGATGCTGGTATTTAGGTTCCTTTGGTGAAGGCAACATTAAAAGTTGACTTTTCATTTATGAGATCCAAGCCCAAGAGTAGGTAGTCAGAGCCCAAGCCACAGCAGGCTCAGGCTTTTTTGCTAAATAAAAGGGAACACATAGCTAAATGTGACAAAAGCCAAGGTATCTTTTAGGAAAGTCACAATTCCTCTGAAACCCCAACAAAAATTGAAGATAGTTACCCGACTGTACTCCTTGCCTCTCTTCCAAGGATTGAGCTATGTATTGCTTGTAGAAAAAAAAGGTAAAGGGAATATATCACTTGACCATGTCTCTATCCAAGGTGAACCTATCCAAAAGCACAACTTGGGGATACTTGTATAGGATATAGTTTAAACCCCACTGAGTTTGATTTCTCACACTCCCAGACATTTAACTTTTTTTCTCCATATTTGTTTGTTTTTGTTTCTTTAATATATTCCTAGAAACTTACTTGTACATTGTCCTACAGGAGAAGTTATGATGAATAGAAAAGTGTGAAGAAGAACCTTCTATTCTCCCAGAAGTATAGGGCAAAGAGCGTACAATTGCACTCAAAATATCATTGTGGAAGGATCACATAAGAGATACTGTAACACATTGTCTTACAGAATTCTAATTCTTAGGCTAAAATATTACCTTCTTCATCAAACTTACATGACTGTATGTTTGATGTTGAGTAAATTATAATACTCTTATTTCCCAAACACACACACACACTATATTATATTATATGTTGGGAAATATATGTGCTATTGGATGTATATTTATTCACTTCTAAAAACTGTACTAAATTGAAATGACAAAATGTAATTCACTGAAAAGAGTTGGTAAAAATGATCAACTGTATTCAGTCACATCACTATTATTTAGTCTTGGTAATGAAAATAGAAAAAAAAAGTGACAGGTGCAGTGGCTCATGCCTGTAATCCCAGCACTTTGGGTGGCCAAGGCAGGTGGATCACCTGAGGTCAGGAGTTCCAGACCAGCCTGGTCAACATGATGAAACCTCATCTCTACTAAAAATACAAAAATTAGCTTGGTATGGTGGCATGGACCTGTAATCTCAGCTACTCAGGAAGCTGAGGCAAAAGAATCCCTTGAACCTGGGAGGCGGAGTTTGCAGTAAGCCGAGATGGCACCACTGCATTCCAGCCTGGGCGACAGAGTAAGAATCCGCTTAAGGAAAAAAAAAAAGAAGAAGAAGAAGAAAAAGAAAATAGAAAAAACCAATAGACACTAAAAGAAGAGAAAATAGTGTGTTCATTTTGGAATCTAATTCAAAATTCATTCAAATGAATTTTAATGGATCACCAAATGCGTGTGTTGAAGTTCACTGAATATTATTCAATGTTTAAGAATTATAGACAACACACATATTTTGTTTGTAGCAATGTTTGATTTGATTTGCATCTATATATTTAAATGTATTTAAAACAAAAACGTCAAAATATATTTCATCTGTTATTTGGAAAAAACATTTAGTAACTGATTGTCCACATATAGCTATTTTCTAATTTTTAATTAAAAATGTTTATTTAAAAAACTTATTTCAAAATAACTGACATTTAATGTTTTCACATTTTTTAAAGAAGTGTTCATACGTATCTCTTTAGTTTCTAGATGCCGTGAGGGAATCGTCACTGTATCTGGAAGCCAGATGCCAAAGATGTTCAGTTATTATCAATGTATCTATGCATAAAGGATTAAAAATGATATTTCATGTCATAATTTATCTAAATGTTCATTCCTTTGGAACACTGTTTTCCACAGATAGTGACAAGACTTGGAACAAAATAAAACAGCAATATCATGTATGCATTTTCTATTTCTGCACTTTTCCACTTCTGGAAATAGTCACAGGATCATTTTGTGACAGATTAATATCATCCATGATCCTAAATCACTAAGAATAAAAGTGTTAGATTCTTTGGCCTAAATTGCCATAAGGACTAAATTTACTTTTTTAACCAATTCCCTTGAGAATCAACTGATTTTTAGCTTTACAGCATATGTATCACATCTCCATCCATTTTGCCTTAATTCTGGTTGTTTTTATCCTTCAATAGTGAGGATGAGAAAACCTGGATGCATATGGCTATGGTTGATTTGAAAAGTACTTTTTAAACATTTGGAAGTTTTTCAAAACCAAAAACATATTTGCCAAGTGATCTTTTTCCCCTACATTTTAAATCCATGTGCAACTTAAAAGAAACTTAGACCATATGCTAGTTCAGATTCACTTATATTAAAATCATGAAAATTATATTTAATAGCTCTTTGACACACAGGGAGCATTTAAATTAAGCTTCTCTAAACTTTATGTTTTTCAAAATACACTCTGTTTTCTATCTACCCTTAACCATCCCTCACTACTCTCCAAGAATATATCAGATTTAACTCAGGAGATGTAAGTTAGATGTTTTCAGTCCATCAATAATGATCAAGTAATTTTTTTAATCATCCATTTTTTTTCACTTTTTCTTTATTTTTGTTTGTTTGTTTAAATATCTCTGTGCAAGTTCTGAACAGTTTTATTTATATCAGGATCAATAATCTGAGGAATGAAATAAATTGTTGCATTTGTGAGTTTATACTTCCTTTACAGAACATTCAACATATGAACTTTTAAGAACGTTTCGATGTTTCATTACAAATGATACTTGAGCCCTTTATTAGAATAAATAAGGTAAAGTTTTATAAAGAAAAAATGAAGATCTTCACCTTTTCATCTTCTGCATTCTCAATCTCACCTGCACTAAAGTTAGTACTTTAGTGTTCATTCTGCCACACCTCTAATGGATGGATTTTATGTGGTGTAATTATTTTTCAGGTACAACTATGCATGAGTAAAAATACGTGTGATTTAGAACACAAGATTTTTAACTAGTAGTGAAATGGGAAGGGAAAAGTAGAAGTAAAATACACATAAACTAATGGCACAATGGGGTATAGAAGGGAGTCACCTGTCTGTGTGGACATCTGATGGCCTGACCACTCAGCTACCCCATCCACACCTGAAATAATGAATAGACAAGTGCATTGAAAATTGTAAGTGTGACAGAAAGGTCACCCTATGTTTGCTACTATTATATCATTTTGCTATTTTGTTCTCTCGATGATGTATAGATCAAATTTATACTACAGATTGTTCATATCCCTTAACAAAATATCCATTAATTTATAAATTTGATAAAATTTTAATTAAAACAATACCCTACAAATAATAGTTCCACCCATCTGTGGTAATGACTGTTCCTGAAGGTTTTTCTGACGTTGAATAACTAATACTGATTTTCAATGTTACTATTAGGTTGTTGCAAAAATAATTGCAATTTTTGCCATTAATTGCAATTACTTTTGCACCAACGTAATGGTAATATAACATTCTGTCTCTGACATTTGTGGACATTGATTGAATATGGAGTATTCTGGGGAGAAGTTGGTGGAAGAGATGTGTGTTGTTTTGTGAAACATACTATTCTGAGGGAGGACAGAAAAGGGATATACATATAAGAAAATAGTGGTTCTTGATCAAATGTACCCTCATTTCTATTTACCAGAAGTATACTCTGTGTTTCTGAACAAATCAACTTACATGAAGTCAACTAATCCAAAATAATTTACCATCTAGAGAAATTCACATTTGTAATAATAAATAGTTTTTTTAACCACAGAAATTTTATAATATGTATTTCTTTCTGTTATAGCTATAAATGTAGAGTTATAAAATCTAAATACAGATAAGCCTACCCAGTGTTTGATTACTTTCAATTATGTTTTAAAGTAATGGCCTCTCTTTTGTTCTTACCAGGAACATTATCATTAGCACAGTGCTTCATGCAGGCTCTTATTACTTCTATCAACCATTGTTATGATTGGCAAAGCACAAAGCCATACTCAAATAGGAATGCATGGGCACATAGCAGCATTTATCCTAGGGTGGACTGCATATTGAGTTTCTTAATTTATAAATCTTTTCTTTCCAATGCAAAATTTGTGAAGCATTACTGTTGGGAAAATGTTTCAGTGACTATAAATTCCCTTCCTAATTCCCTCCCTTCAACGCACACCATTTTTTTGGCTCATTGTTAGAACTCTAGCTGTTCTTGAATCTTTGATGGGTTGAAGCTAATCCACATTTGCGTTTTTCAATCTGATATAATTGCCAAAATTCTACCCTTCAAAACACTTGTTTCTTTCTCTTTTTTTCTTACATTTTTTCAAAGAAAAGTAGTGAAAAAAGAATTTTTAATTTGGTCTGAAACTTTATGGTGCAAATCTGAGGACAGGAGGAAATTTAAAGATTTGTCCACCACGTTAGATTTGAAGAATGCCTGGAATATATTTTTTTCTCTATGCATAATGCAAAGTAGTTGCACTCACAAAGTATCAATTAGAAAAAAGAATTCTTTCCACATTTCATCAGAATTTTAAATGGTTACACTACGATAATCCCAAGCCATTTGGAAAATGGTAAAACAAAACTTTGAAGATCAAATCATCATCATTATTTTCACTAAAAATGAAAAATTCAGCCACACTATGTCCAATCAGGTGGAACAGGACTTCCCTCCTCTAATTTGGTTTTTACTGCTGGATACCTGATGGGCTACTTACTATTTCAGGTGTCTCATAGGGCAAATTGTACCTGGATACAATGTGAATATTGTCTCTATGAAAATACTCATCAGGTGAACCAATACAAGCATTCTATGAGTAATTCTGAAAACTATCAGTCTGCTTGCTCCTCAGCCTTAAATTTAGTAATAATAGCAAAAATAGCCAACATTTATTGAGAACTATGTTCCAGACTTTACTAAGAACTATATCTGCAAGATTACATTTAATGCTCATCACTAACCTGTGGAAAAGACATTATTGTTTTGCTCACTTTTACATAAAGGAATTAAGGGCTTAAAGAGGCAAAGTAACTTGACCGTGATTACATAGCTAATCAATTTTGGAAAATGCAACAATTTAACACTGTGCGTGTCAAGATTACAGCCAAAACATCAGAGTCTTCTTATTATTCACCTCCCCTCTTTCATTGGAGGTGGTCCATCTGCACATATATACCATAAATTTTTTCTCCTATCAAAATGGCTTCATAACATTTCATAACGACAAAGGAAATCTAAACAATGTATGGACTTTAATTAATATCATGTAGCAATATTGGCTTGTTAGTTTTGAAAAAGGTACCATACCAGTATAAGAAGTTACCGAGAGAGGAAACTGGGTATGGGATATCAATTTCCTAGAAATCTAAAGCTATTCTAAAATTAAAATTCTGTCTTAAAAAATGATTACATATACATACTTAGCCTGTGTTTGAAACAATTCATCTATACAACTAACAATTTTATGACGTTTTTGCTAAAGATGAACAAAATATACTCAGAAACCAAATGAGCTGATTTCATTAAACCCATTATTCTTAATGTCAGAAGCCCTTATTCCATATTTTCAAAATTCATGATATTGTAAGGATTATGAAAAAAATATAAAAGCAAATTAAAGTAGTCAAGGGGAAAGTGTTTACAAAAATGTTATTAACAAAACAATCCATCTATAAAAATGTGAACATATTTTAATAACCTTGAACATGGCAGGAAGAGTTGTAATATAAAAAGAGATTTACATGTACAAAAGCTGAGGGGAGAAGTTTCAGCTTCAAGCATTACTTCTTAGTTCATAAATCTGAAGGAAAATAGAGAGAAAATAAAGGCATTAAGAGATATGAACAAATGTAAAAGAATAAATGTTTCTTTCATGAATCTTTGGAATATATGACAGCATACAAGCTACAGAAAACCAGTTTGCTCTTTGAAAAATGAATGCTAGTTCAGAAACACCAACATGGCATTTTCAAGTCAGTGGAAAATAAGTATACAGTGTTTATGCAATAATTTATAGTATCCTGACTGCATTAAAAGGGATTTTAGAACATAACTTTTCTTACTGAAATGTATTTTGCAGCTCTGAAAATGTAAGGTGTTTTGACAATGGATTAGGAAGATTACCAAATACATAACAATAAATCACGCTTATCTTAATAATCTAATTAAAACCCGTTTTTACGTAGTTTATTAGAAAGTATTTGTTGTTGTGCTCTAAATCATATGTGGTTGATTAAAATTTAAGTGATATTCATCTTAAATGTGCTTGAGATATAAACTAGATTTAACAGAAACAAAATTCTTACTTTCCCATTCAATTTAATGGAAATTCCAAAGGATCATTTTCTTTTCAAAAAGAAACTTGTTGAAGTAATTACCTATTGAGGATCAGAAATCCCAAAGGATTAGTTATGGATATAGAGCTTTCAAGTTTCTAGGTCACTGAATGGAATCTGAAACCAACCCCATGGCGACTAAAGGGTATTATCAGGGAAAACTGTTAAATGACCTTAATCAAATGATCTCAGTGGGAGACAGGTGTCCACTGTGGCCGACCATCTGGGTTTAAAAGCAAGAACATAAAAGGGGATGATTTCCCCTAAAAAATTATCTCCAGGGATTTGGTTCAGGCCAAACATTGAGGGTGGACAAGTCCGTGGCACAGTGAGTTAACATAATCTCCTCCACCTCATTCTCCATACATACAACCTCAACCAACAACTGCCACCCCGCCCCCCCACACACACATACACACACACTCTGCATAAGCTTCCTGAAGAGTTATTTACTATGAAAATGATTCAAGGAAAGGGAGAAGTGTTACTTTTGCCTTGGAAAGTAAAAAGTAAATTTTCTTAAGAGGTATTAAAATTTGGACCAATAAATAGAAAAAGGGGATATATTAAAGACATATGTAAAAAAGAAAATGTGTACATTAATTACACAGATCTTAATGTTATGAAGACCAATGCTGAGCTTATGTTGAAATAGCTTCAAATGGCAGTTTCATTAGTTGATTTTTCCATTGGTTGGGGAAAGGTCGGCCATTGCCAAGATATGTCTATAAAAGCTTTGGTGGGTAGAAAAAGTTATATAATGTGGGATTGGGGTGACTAGGAAGAACAGTGGGCCAAGTGCAAACTGAATGCTGAAATGAAATCAAATATATTTTGTTACCGTAATAAATTGTTTTCATAATCAGAAAATGAAATTGAATTTTTATGTTTACCATCAAATGCAAATATCAATAAAATCTCTGTACCAATATTGGGAGTGGGGTAGTGGTTATAGCTGTCCCCATCTCTCCATCACCTGACCAAGATAAAGAACAAACTCAAGGCATAGTCTGTGTTACATATTTTGGCCACAATCAGTATGGAGACTTGTGTCTGGTATTCAAATCATCTTTCTATTGAGTATAGTAATTTTAGCTAAGCTCCGTCTTTGAAAAAATGTGCTTTAAAAAAATTAAAGCTGCTATACAAAGCCTTGAGAGTGAGATGAGGAAAGAGAGCCTGTGGTTGATGAAATGCAAATGAGCCTTGGCTCAGACAGCTGGCTGCTTTGGGATGACATGGGTGATAAATGGTTCTTAAAACATGAGCAGGCATTAGACTTCTGATTCAGTGTCAGACTGGCAAAAACAGCAGTATTACTAGATGCTTCCTTTAATTAATGCAGCACTACTGCATTAGTCCGGACACTGCCGATAAATGGGAAAGAACTGATATCGGAGGTAATATCAGAAATCTTTCAACCTTGAAGCTGGGATGTGTTGTGCAAAAGCTGCAATATCGTCAAAGGTTTAATTGTATTTGTAATGTACCAGTGCACCATGACAAAAATGGGGAGATAGGGTACTCAGGACCGGGAAAGGCTGTGTTAAATGAGAGAGAATGAGTGATTACACAGCCGGGAGGAGTGTGAAAACAGACAAAGGACAAGCAAATAGAGAGGGAGAAAGCAGCCACTGCTGTAAATTGAACAGTAGAACTCAGAGGAACTTTGAAGTGGAGAGGAGCGTAGTATTTACTTGGTCCTTTGGGATTTGCCAGGGCTGGAGGATGCGCACAACAAATAAACAATGTAGAGTGCTCTGAAATATGGTCAGACGGCATATGCCTTGTAGTAATGGCTACCCTTTACGCTTGATCCAAACATACATATTATTGGGACAATATCTGATTGATAACTTTTAAACACATACACACATAATGTTTTATAGAAAATATATCTGGGCCTGGCTACCTTTCCAGACTGTCTAATTTCTCTTGGTTCAAATTTCCACCTAAAACTCAAGTTAAATCTTCGGCATGACACTGATGTTGTAAAGATGCTGCATCAAAATAAGGTTTTATTAAAGGCGATAAGCCATTCAATAATTTTCTGCAATAAGCGAATGACAGAAGCATTGACCTCAAATCTCACAATGGACTCCAGTGAGAATTGCCTGAAATTGTGTCTCTTTTTCCATTTGTTAAGTACAACCACAGTATTACAACCACAGCCACAACTACACCTACACGATTTCCGGACATCATCAGCTGTACTTTCCCGCTCTCGCCTACCATCTTCCAGAAATGCCTTCCTAAAGCACTCTACAGCGAGGGGCAGTAAACATTTTCCAAAATGAGCCAGATAGTAAGTATGTTAACTTTTACGGGCGGTAATGTCTCTCTCAACTGCTCACCTCTGCTAACATGGAGCAAAAGCAACAATAGGCAATATTTAATTAGAGCTATGGCTGTCTTCTTCAGTAAAACTTAATAAAAAGTGGCAGCAGCAGGCTAGATGTGGCTTATGGGCTATAGTTTGTCAATCTATGATGGAACGTCTAAAATTTTCATGTTACTTTAACACAAAAGTGAGTCTTGCCTGTTATATTTTGCCTCTTCCAGCAGGGCCTGCAGAGAGGAGTCAGAACACTTCCTCTTGACATTTATGTACTCAGAAATATACTGGTGTGTCACTACAGTACATCAAGGATAATATCCTATCCTTCTCTTTATGTTCTCGACTTTTGTCCCAGATTAACAGAGAACACCAAGTACTGTTTCCAGATAGAAAAACTAATAAGCCACCTAAACCAGTCTTTCCTACCTCTTAATATTAGTGTTGAACTTTTCCTATGCACAGAGAGCAAAGATGCTTCAGCACTTCTGTAAGTTTCTCCTATAAGACATCATGTTTCATTTTATCATCTGCAAAAATCAGGGGAAAGGATTTACAATTTTGTATTGGCTGTCAACTGCAGCATACCAAACCACCCCACAACTCAAACAAATCATCATTTATCCTCTCAGCTCAAGTATCTGTGAACATCTAAGACAAAGCTGATCTAGGTTGAACTTGGTTGGGCTTGACTAAACTTGTGCTCTGCAGTTTACTGACTGGAGGGAGTTCTATTCTTTACTGGCTTGCATTGAGCAAATGATCTAGTGAGGTTCTGCACCACCTTTCTTTCATCTTCCTGGAACCAAGAGACTAGCTGAGATATGTTTGTCTCATGGTAGTGAAAGAGGCACAAATCAAGTCTAATTATGCACACTCCATTTAAGTCTTTGCTTGTGTAATGCCTGCTGAAGTTCCCCTAGTAAAAGCAAGCCACAAGAGTAAACCTAGATCACCCACCCATAGTAGCAGGACATTACACATGGAGTGGATTCAGAGAAGTGTGAACATTTTAGTCAGATGTGGAAGCTCCCAAAAACTGGCACAAAGGTGGGTATCAATAAAAGCCCAGCTTCATTCCAGCTGTGTGATGTTGAGTTCAGTTTTTTCAGTTGTAAAGAAGAGAAGATGATGCCTACCATAGAAGATCACTTGTGCAATTACAAGGATTAATTAAAATATGAGAAATGTGTGAAGCGCCTAACACAAAGTTAATTGATAAATGTTCTACGTTTTTCATACAATGTTGGGCTTGAAAACAGTTTAATTCTAAGCTGTTTAATATTATTCTGGCATAATTGCATAGTCTGGTGGGCCTAACAGGATGTATAAGCAAATGTTAATCTGAAATGTGACATCAAATTTATACTAATTTAGTCCACAACAAATTAAGAAGATCTGATTTTCTGCAGCATGCTTAGTTTAGGAGCTGATAATTCGAAAATTTACTACTTTGAGTAAATAAGAAGAGCAACTTGGATATCTATTTATAAATTTATTAGTCTAGAAAGTATTTCTGTGGTCTTTTCTGAAATAGTAATTGATTATTATTTAGCCTACAGTTGATTCTTTCCCAACTTGTAAGTTTTAGTCTTAAAATATAAAATCCCTTCTCTACGATCTAAAAGCAAAATATTTGAATTATTACATAGATTTTATGCAATTACGAAGTGTTCAATAAGGCTCAGACAAATGATGTATTACCTTTAATTTTTTGTCTCATAATGACCATGATTAATTAAACATATGAAAAAATGTATTAGATCTCTTTCCACAGGCTCAAGATTCACATCTGTCTCTTGGATTTCAATCAATATCCCTGATTTTAGAATTGAATGCATTATTCCTGATGTAGAATCATTAGTCGCTAGCTTCCACATTTTTCACATGGCTCTAGCTGAGATTAAGCAGCCTTTTCTATTACTGGAGAAGTTTCCCTGTGCAACTTTAAAACTTATTTTAAGAAGTTGGAGTGACTGAAATACCAAGTATTATTTTTTTCTCTTAAAATGGCTCCTCAGAGAAGATGGATTAGACTGGGGTGGGTTATAATTCTTTTCTCCACAATGTTCATGACATGCACTAATGAAAATGTTCACCTTTATGTTCCTCTTGATTATAACCAAGGAATTTTTGATGCTACATAGGCATAAATTTTTGTTTCTTGATCGGAAAAGGGCAAGCTGCTTGTGAAGTCTAATTGCTAAAAGATGAAATGTAAGAACTGAAGGTCATTTTGAAGTTATAATTCTTTTCCATATCCTGACAAATAACTAAAATTCCATTTTTTAAAAATTGAGGTTAAACTTTATTTTCTGAGGTCACTTCATGCAATAGCACTTTCTAAAACATCTATGTGGATAGTAAACCTTAATAGAAAACTCATCTTCCAACATGATGCAAACATACCTACATAAGTTGGTCAAATAACACTTTTCTGTGGTCTGCAGTAGTAAAGAGCCAAACAAAAGAAAAAAACTAACAACGTTATTTGGAGATTTCCACTATTGAAAATGATGCATTAATTAGCAGAAGACATTAGAGATTTGGTTGAGACTCAGGATGATGACCAATGTCTGATATGTTTTCCTTGTCCAAAATGTGAGATGTGAATTCATCTGCACATGGAAAATTTAACTATGATCAAAATGAAGTCAATTATAGAAGAAAGGAGTTCTACCATATCTGTATTTTACCAGTTTCTACTGTGGCAAAATATTTACTCTGTGATATTGGAAAATCTCCAAATTTCTCTAAGCTTTAAAACCTTACATGAATCTATTTATCTTCTATGTGTCTATTTATCTAATCCACATGGGACACAAATTTTCTTTATATAAGGTGATCGGCAGGGTGTGGTGGCTCATACCTCTATTTCCAGCACTTTGGGAGACTGAGGTGGGCAGACCATGAGGTCAGGAGTTTGACACCATCCTGGCCAACATGGTAATGCCCCATCTCTACTAAAAATACAAAAATTAGCCAGGCATGGTGGTGCGCACCTGTAATCCCAGCTACTCAGGAGGCTGAGGTAAGAGAATCACTTGAACCCGGGAGGCAGAGGCTGCAGTGAGCCAAGATCACGCCGCTGCCCTCTAGCCTGGGTGACAGAGTAAGACTCCATCTCAAAGAAAAAAAAAAGATGATCAAAATATAATAAAATAATTTTTATTACAGTATTTATACTCAACTTTCTAGAGCAAGTGAATGAGAAGTTAGTTGCTTCTCCAATCCATTTAAAAAAAAAAAAAGACAGAAATTTTCTACCTTTCTCACCTCACAATCTTATTCTAAGGATCAAATGACATAATGAACAACAGCAACATTTTATAAGCTGTGAGGTCTGAGATACTATCTTATAAAGGTCATGTTTTGTGTTTTAATTTTTATGATATAATGTAAAGCCTATAGGTTGTGGAGTTAAATTAGTTCTTTCATCTATAAAATGGAAACAAAAACATATATTCGGATTAGAAATAGTTTTTAGGAAGTACCTAATACTTTTCTGGGGTAAAACACATGCTCAGTAAGTGGTCATTATTATTACTATTAATATACCAAAATGAATGAAAGCCTGATCTAATAGAGGAGGCATAACAGCAGGCAATCTCTTTTCTTTCCCCCTTTAATTTATTTTGTTTTTATTGCATTTTAGGTTTTGGGGTACATGTGAAGAACGTGCAAGATTGTTGCATGGGTACACATATGGCAGTGCGATTTGCTGCCTTCCTCCCCATCACCTATATCTGGCATTTCTCCCCATGCTATCTCTCTCCAACTCCCCACCCCACGCCGTCCCTCCCCTATTTCCCCCCGACAGACCCCAGTGTGTGAACAGCAGGCAATTTCTAGGCACATGCACTATTAAAAATTAGCCAGGTTCACATAACAATTGTCAAAAATGTCCCTTTAGAAGCAGAAGCATAATCAACAGTTAAGAAAATATGAGAACAGGTCTAGTCTCTCAATACAGAAAGAACTGGAAAGAGTTCAGGAGTTCAGGGAAAGCCTGATTTCTGTAATAAGGGAACTGAAATACAAATCAGAAAAAAAAAATGTTAAAGATTTTCATAGTCACTGCACAAATATGACCAGGGTTGGAAGGAAGAAAATGTTGAGGTATCTGTGGTCCTGTGTATTCTTCTAGCTTAGTCTAAGTCCATTAGTATCTGGCAAAGAAAGAAATCTACTGAATGACAATACACAGATAATTTTACATGATTACATAAATATATGTTACGGACATTCAGTACACATATACCCACAAGCAATATATTTAGCTATTACCTCAATTTTCACTGCTGTGTATATTTTATAGTCCATTGTTATTACCTCTTTTCATGACTTAGTCTTTGTAAGAGTTATGCTAACTACCTACTATCAAGTGCACTAATTCTTGCCTTCACTCTGCTATCCACCTGCATTAAATATTCTACTTGTATCTAGGCTTATTCATTTTCTACCATCTTTTCAAGCCCTAACTGAAAGCTAAGTTCTTTCGTGGAACTTTCTCTGAATTCTCCATCACACTCCAATCTCCTTTTTTTCTGATCTTCTGCTGAACCTAAGCTCTAACACTCAATTTAGCACATACCCCATCTCTAATCTTATTCCATTATGTTAATCTTGTCATTCTATTAAGCTTGTAAACCCCTTATGAGCACAGACTATGGTAAAGAGTGAGCATTGGCTCTCAACATCCATTCAAACTCCATTCAAGTTGAAGAAATTTGAAAGCTAAAAACATTCCCAGATCTCTTTGCTACTAAGATTCCAGAAGAGAATCAGGTTTCACTAATTAGATTTACTTGCAGAAGAATTGGAGGGTAGGAATGAGGCAGAAGCCATTTTTTGCGCCTCTTTGGCTATGCTGATAGTAATGCTGTAGCCACATGCTGTGAACCTGCAGTGGCATTCTTGTGTCCATTCTCCACACTACCAGATGTTCAGGCCTATTTGTATCAGTAGGAGCAGCAGTGGCTGTGGTTGGCTTTTGTATGCCATCTTCTTCATTCATTAACAGAGATGTGCTTTTGAAAGCCTGATACCAATCATGGTCTCAAACAGTAGCCCCTAAGGGTTCTGCCTTAACCATGCACTTCAAGTTTTCCGTATATTTCTGAGCATCTATAACCCTCTATCGAAACACTTCCAGTTAAAAATTTCTACAGTGGCTTCTATTTTCAGCATTGAAAACTGACTGATAAAGAGGTTAGATATTATGCTTTATCACTGATAGCACCTTGAACAAGGTAGGCTATCTGGTAAGATATTAATAAACACTTGAATGAGCATATTAGCTGTTAATTTCCATGTAACAAATTACCACAAATCATGACACCTTAAAACAAGAAGCTTTTATTTTATCACATGGTTTGTGAGAGTCAGGAATCAGGAAGTGGTTTCACTGGATGTTTTTGGCTCAGAGTGTTTTCAGAAGGCTGCATCAAGGTTTAGGATGAAGTCTGCAGAAAGCTTTTCTAAGAGTGGAGGACCCATTTCCAAGTACATTCAGTGGCTATTGGTAGTAGCTTTCAATTTCTCACTGACCATGGATCAGAGGCCTCAGTTTCTTAACCCATGGGCCTCTTGGTGATGCCGCTCATGACTTAACAGGCTGAATTTTGCTACGGTAAGTAATCTGAGGAAAGGTGAGAGAGAGAGGAGAGAGAACAAACTTGGGGGATGGTAAGGGGATTGAGAATGCCAAAATGAACATCACAGTATAATTTGTAATCTATCTCAGAAGTGAAATGTCATCACTTCTAATATATTATATTTGTCACAGACCCCATCCCTATTACAATGTGAAAAAAACTACAAAAAAAGTGTCAATTCTAGAACATGGGGATTCGGGGAGCCATATTGAAGGATGGCTACCACAGTCTGACTTCTTCTCACCAATCATTTATGTCTGTTTTACATGCAAAATACTCTCAGGGTCTCATCTCATTCAATTTCAGTGTGACATTCAGAATCTCATCATCTACATCAATTCCAGGTGCAAAGGAGTCTACTTCTATGTAATTCCTTAAGAAAAGTACCTGTGTCCAGATAATTTCAACCTGGTATCTTGTGAGCGAAAGAGACCATAACCCTTGCCCTCTAAAACAAACACAACCAACATACAATGGTAGGACAAGCTTAGAATAGCTAAAGCAGGGACTCCTGTTGAAAAGCAGGGAAAACAAGTGTTATAGCCACTGGTCCACAGCAAGGCTTAAATCCATCCAGGCACATGTTGAAAATTCCTTATTGGGACTCAACCAAATTGCTGCCTGCAAATGATTTACTGCGGTTCTGGGCTTCACCCTCTGGAATCTTGATTCTTCCCTGAGTTATCCTTTCTTTTTCACAAAACAAAGTATGTGTTTGCAGCTACATCCTACCTGCAGAAATTTGGAAGTCCCAGACTTGAATTTCCTACTCTCTGTCCCTTTTCCTCAAGCTCTCTGTGATTCTTTAAATATAATTTTCTGTTACAAAAGAAGACAAACATGAGGCAACAAATATACGAAAAAATGCTCATCATCGCTGGTCATTAGAGAAATGCAAATCAAAACTACATTGAGATACCATCTCACGCCAGTTAGAATGGCGATCATTAAAAAATCTGGAGACAACAGATGCTGGAGAGGATGTGGAGAAATAGGAACACTTTTACACTGTTGGTGGAAGTGTAAATTAGTTCAACCATTGTGGAAGACAGTGTGGCGATTCCTCAAGGACCTAGAAATAGAAATTCCATTTGACCCAGCAATCTCATTACTGGGTATATACCCAAAGGATTATAAATCAATCTATTATAAAGACACATGTACATGTATGTTTATTGCGGCACTGTTTACAACAGCAAAGACTCTGAACCCACCCAAATGCCCATCAAAGATAAACTTGATAAAGAAAATGGGGCACCTATACCCCATGGAATACTATGCAGGCATAAAAAAGGATGAGTTCATGTCCTTTACAGGGACATGGATGAATCTGGAATCCATCATTCTCAGAAAACTAAAACAGGAACAGAAAACCAAAGACCACATGTTCTCACTCTTAAGTGGGAGTTGAACAATGAGAACATATGAGCACAGGGAGGGGAACATCACACATTGGGGCCTATTGGAGCGTGTGGAGCAAGTGGAGGGATAGCATTAAGAAAAATACCTAATGTAGATGACAGATTGGTGGGTGCAGCTAACCACCATGATACATGTATACCTATGTAACAAATCTCCACATTCTGCACATGTAACCCAGAACTTAAAGTGTAATAAAAAAAAAGTATTAAATATTTGTTTTCTAAAGTTTATATGGTAATTCAAGACCCTAAAATAGACCTCTCTTCCATCACCACCAACAAAAAACTTGAAAAGAAAAAAAAAATGTAGCCTTGTACTATCTGATTTCAAGATTCATTGTAACGGTAATGTAATCAAGGCCATTTGGATTGTCAAAACTGTACAAATTTAAATCAAAAGAATAGAATGGAAAGTATAAAAATGAACTCACACATATGTGTAAAAATAGAAAGGTGCCATGGCAATTCAATGAGTAATGCAAAGAGTTCTTAACAAACGGTTGAGATGGACATGGAGTAACTGGATACAAAAGAACAGATGGATATCTGCAAAGATAAAATGAAACTGAAAACCTACTTTATGCCATATAATAAAATTTATTTTAGGTGTAATGCATATATACTCATGAAAGCTTAATCTATAAAACTTTTCAAATAACACATCAAAAATATCTTCACAACCTTGAAAGAAAAGGCCAGTTATTCTTTTGGAAAAGATACAGAAAAGACAGAACATAAAAAGAAAATATTGATACACTGAACTTCAAAATTAAAACCCTCTGCACATCAAGAAAACAAATAGATAAGGCAACAACTGGAAGAAAATATTCACAACCTATATATTTGACTAAGGACTTGAAGCCATGATATGTAAAGAAGTATTATAACTCTTTCATAAAAAAAAAAAAACAACTCAATTAGACATAGCAAGATTTGAAGGAACACTTTCATGAAGAAAGATGTTCCAATGGTTAATGGCACCTGAAAAAGTGCTCAACACCAGCAGTCATTAGGAAAATGTAAATTGAAACCAGTAAGATTCCACTATATACCCAGTAGCTACATTGTCGGTGCAACTGTAAAATGGCACAACTGCCTCAGAAAACTGCTAAACTGCTTAGCTGTTTTTAAAACATTTATTCTGTGACTCAGCAATTCCATTCAAAGGAGTATAAAATCTTGTGTCCACTAAAGACTTGTACACACATATTCACAGCATCTTTATTCACAATCGTCAAAGACTGCAAGCAATCCAAATGTCCAACAGTAAGAGACATCAACAGGAATATGTTGTTTCCTGCCTCAACAATGCCTTCACTTAAAATAGGCTTCTAAAATTGGGCATTTCTGGTAAATTTCCAGGTGATAATGATGCTGTTGGTGCATGGACCACGGTAGAGAACCACTGATGTAGATTGTAAGCACCAGGCTGCAGGGATCACTTCTGTCTTATCTACTGCTGATTCCCAATAGCTATTATAGGCACAGAGTGGCCACTCAGGATAAACAAAAAAGCAAGCTGGCATATTTGTGTATCTCCATATTACTTATCAATAAAAATAAAGGAACTACTAATACATTATACAAACAAACCTTGTATATGGCCTTTAAAAACCCAATTCTACATTAACTTTTCCTCTGGTTTTCGCCGTCTTATGCCTGTTTCCTCTTTGGTCACTAAGCTCCCACACCAACGTCTTCCTTTTGGTTACTCATAAAACTCATGATATTCAGAGAAATGTAAATTAAAATCACAAGGAGATATCACCTTACATCAGTCAAAATGGCTATTGTTAAAAAGTCAAAAAATAATAGATGTTGGGTAGTATGCAGAGAAAAGGGGAAGCTTATACATTATTGGAAGGAATGTAAATTAGTACAACCTCTATGGAATACAGTATTGAAATTTCTCAAAGAACCAAATTTCTCAAAGAATTACCATTTGATCCTTTTTTAAAAAAAATTATTTATTTATTATACTTTAAGTTCTGGGGTACATGTGCAGATCCTGCAGAATTGTTACATAGGTATACACACGCCATAGTGGTCTTTTGCCTCCATCCCCCTGTCATCTACATTAGGTATTTCTCTTAATGTTATCCTTACCCAATCCCCCCACCCTTGCTATCCCTCCCCTAGCCCCCACAACAGGCCCTAGTGTGTGATGCTCCCCTCCCTGTGTCCATGTGTTCTCATTGTTCAACAACCCACTTATGAGTGAGAACATTCAGTGTTTGGTTTTCTATTCTTGTGTCAGTTTGCCGAGAATAATGGTTTCCAGCTTCATCCATGTCCTTGCAAACGACATGAACTCATTTTTTTAAATGGCTGCATAGTATTCCATGGTGTATATGTGTCACATTTTCTTTATCCAGTCTATCATTGATGGGCATTTGGCTTGCTTCCAAGTCTGTTATTGTAAGCAGTGCCGCAATGAACATACATGTGCATGTGTCTTTACAATAGAACGATTTATATTTCTTTGGGCATATACCCAGTAATGAGATTGCTGGTTCAAATGGTATTTCTATTTCTAAATCCTTGAGGAATCGCCACAGTCTTCTACAATTGTCAAACCAATTTACATTCCCACCAACAGTGTAAAAGCATTTCTATTTCTCCACATTCTCTCCAGCATCTGTTGTCTCCAGATTTTTTAATGATCACCATTCTAACTGGCGTGAGATGGTATCTCAATGTGGTTTTGATTT
>CAUYLG010007942.1:0-12819 GCA_963573385.1 Cacajao melanocephalus | reverse complement strand
GCTCCTCCGCCGGGAATCTCCTAGTCTGTGGGCAACAAAAATTCGTCTGAAAGTGCGGCGTCCACTCACTCTCTGCGCTTTCACTGGGAGCTACAATCCTGAGCTGTTGTTAATCGGCCATCTTGGATCTCTCTCCTCTGGTGAGTATTTAAAATGGGTACATTTGCTTGGAAAACTAGCATTTTTATAGCAAACATATATGCTATGGTTTGAATATCCACGCCAAAACTCATATTGAAGTTTAATTCCTACTGTGACAGCATTAAGAGTGGGACCTTCCAGAGGTGATTGGGTCATACGGGCTCTGACCACATGAATAAATGAAGGCCATTATTATGGGATTGGGTTAATTATTGCTGGAGTGGGTTGCTGATAAAAAGATGAAGTTCGGCTCTCATTCTCTCTGCCACAAGCATGCCTCCTTGCCATGTGATGCTTTCCATCATATATGACACAGCAAGAGGGATTTTACCAGATGCAGCCACTTGATCTTGGACTTATTCTCAGAACTCTGAGGCAAATAAATCTCCTATCTTTATACATTACCCGCTCTATGGTATTATGTTATAGCAGCAGAAAACAAACTAAAACAATATGCCTATCAACAGGTTCAGAAATTACATTCTAAATATGCAGCCAATAAAAAAAAGTGTTTAGTTATATCCACTACACAATCAAAAGTACTCAATAGTCCAAAATTCTATGTTTGAACTCAGATAATCTGAAACTAGACATTCAATAAAATATATTCTACCAAATATGAGGAGAAGACAAGAGGAGAAGCAAGCAAGAAAGAAATATAGTAGTAAACTGATGAAATAAATAAATTAGTTATAATTTATTAGGACTAAAGTTGATTAGACATACCCTTGATAAATATACATAGGATTAGTGCAAACTGAACTGATTCCATTTGCCCATTGATCTTATTACAAAGCTATGTTTGGTAGTCGAGATTTTCAGCATTTTCTTTTTCACTGGGGTAAAAAACTTTAGAATATAAATGTTTAACCTCTGGTAAAATATATTGAATGCTAATGTACTTGCTGGAAGGCATTTATCTAGCTCTGGAAAATATTTTATTGAGCAGATCATATTTGCTCTAAGAAATGTTGCACTGAGAAAATTAAACTTGATCAAACAGCCCAAGAAAATTATGATATCCAGTAAAATTAAGAAACCCAGTACAAGCAGTGTCTATACTCTGAAATAAAAATTTTCTACCACAAAAGAAGTTATTTCTTCATTCCATGGCATTTCCTCCAGCATCTGGGGATGCTTTTAATGAGTACTTGCATAGTGTTCATCTTCCCATTCATTTTGTGGTATTTGAGGTGACCTATCAATAACAATTTAAATATATTATGATTCTAAGAAGCTCAGTATTTCTTAGATTTCCAACTAAACCTTGTTGTATTATTTATTTAGCTAAATTGTCACTCACACTAATGATCTCCATGTAGACTAAAAGTCATAAAGTAAGTAAAATGAAGATATCAGGTAATTTGTCCGTGGCCACCCACAGAGTTCATTTTCAAAGCCAGCATTAGTTAAGAAACTTTCCTGATTCTCTGTCCCATGTTCATAGACCGCAACACCATGCTTCATAACCCAAAATGATGAAATTAAGTATTGCAAAGTAAAATAATATTTTTCATTTCCTCTAACCCTTTCTTTGACCCTCTGGAATTCCTTATATTAACATTATTCCTATGTTATTTCTCTGTATGTGTGTGTAGACAAAAGACTATAAAAAACAAAGTTAAAAAATAAACTATGTCTTTTGCCCAATTTTTGTACTATAAATATGGCGAGGGGAAGTAGGAGGATGGGAAGAGGACTATAACATGCACTAAACCTTATTCACTCGGGTTGGGCCTCTGGTTCACACCCACATATGTCCTCCATGCATGGTGGGAGGTCAGTTTGGTCAGAAGAGTACTTATTTTTAAGACATGGAAAGGCATATTTAAGCGGTTGTGTAAGCAGTTAGGAAAAGCATTGGAAAATTTTTCCCAGAATGTTAAGAAAAAGAAGAGTAAAAGAAAAATAAAATGATAGAATCTGCAAGATACCTCTTAACAGTGCTCTTAAATAGCAAGTGGAAGGTTATATATTATAGCAAAAACTGAGATAAATTAAAGATCCAAATGTAAACACTTGCTTGTTAAAAAGAAAATTAATCTAGAAAATGGGATTTGAAAATACGTGTAAAAGACATTTGTGATCACTTACCTCCCACACCACCTGCCTTTCTTAATATGCTGAAGAATATTCAGGAAAAAGATGCATTTTAGAGACACATAGAAGATAAATCTGAAGGGAGAGAGAAAATCCAGGATGTGTCCCTCAAGTTTTGTTTTGTTTTAAATGAATTGTATGATCTACTGGTGGGAGGGGGAACTTGAGGGAAAGAAGGTGAAGATGATATCACTTTTAATAAGGGTAGAATCAAGGTACTCATAGAATACTCAGGAGGTGATGTACAGCAGGTAGGTAAATTTGAGGGTCTGGAACTCAGGACAGAGATCTGAGTTACAGATAAAAATGTATAAGATACTTGTCTATAGGTAGTATCTAATAACATAGAGCACAATCAGTTTGCCCGGCTAGGAGGCCAAGTGAAAATAAAAATGGATTAAAGACAGAGCCATGGGACAACAACCTTTAAAGGAAAGCAAAGAACAGACTATAGTTCTCTAGGAAGAAGAACCCAGAAAATAAAGAGATAAAACTAAGTAATGCAACACATAAACAGAAGGAGGATTGCTCAAAGAAGGGGAAAAGAATAAATTGTGTGTAGCAGGGCCAGTACTCAAATGAATGCAGGACTATCTGAGAAATCTGGTAGGAAGGTATATGAGAAGGCTTATCCAAGGGCTTTTGGCTAAAGAAAAAGAGGCCTTTCTTCACATATGCACTCTATCAAGAGAGAGGCAGCTACAGAAGCCAAAGTTTTCTTCATTGGGAACTCTGAAACAGGAGAACCCAGCTGTTTCTTTTCATGTCCAGATAAGAAAGTGAGAAAGAGCCAAGAAGATTCTCCTACTCCTTCACACATCACAGCATAGCTGTGAGACATCATTTTTAGCAGTTCCAGTGTTCTGGGATATTTGGGACTATCACCTTCCCACAGATATCAAGGGTCTAAGAAGGACACCAGTAGCAGTGAGTAGTAGGTAGATGAGTCAAATCTCTTCAAAATGCAAATAAAGAAACAACTGCAGCCACTTTAAGCAAATATGGGCTTTATCACTGATAAAACTGGGATGGATAGAAAAGGATTTAGGGCCAAATACTGTGTCCAGAGCACATTTTTAATTCCCTCTACAATTCTAGTTTCAGCTTTCTCTATGTTAGCTTCTTCCTGTTTATCTGCAAATGGCTTTCTTTATACACTATGAGAGAGAGAAAGACAGACTTCTATTTGGAGGGAGTGGTGACAGACGACTGCTGGCAGACCTAGACTTTTCTTCCAGCTTAGTGGCCTGGAGGAAAAACGAGGTGCTCCTCTTTCTGCTTTATTATTTAAAAATCTCAAAGAATACACCAATTCACTCAGATTGGTCGCTTCTTAGTCCAAGCACTGTGATTATCTGACTGGGTAAATTCAACTCCCAAAGTCAATGAAGTCAGAAAGAAGCTATTCCACCAAAGAAATAGCTTTGCTGTAATCAGAATAAGCGAGAAGGAATCCTGTATAAAATGTATAAAAATGAAATACAGATTATTCTTATGAATTTGGCCAATTGGCATCCACAGTCTGGTAAAGCCAGAGGAAGTTGGATCTCAAGAGTTTACTACCTGGGTGAGGTTAGACAAGAATAAGAATTGAAAAGAGCTGGTAGAATTCAGCAATTAATGATCATTGTTCATCTGCAGACAAGGCAGTTGCAAGCCATGGCAGAAGCAAAAGATGGAGGGCCAATAAGAAGAGGAGTAAACTGGTGGTGAGGAAGTGAAAACAACACTAGACAGGACATGTTCTAGAATCTAGAAGCTTAGCTATGAGAGAAAAGAAAGCAAAAAGAATGTGCAAGATCAAATGACAATTTGCTGGAATTAATTTGGGGAAATTTTAAAAAGTTATCACTTAAAAGTTAAACTACTTGCCATCTTACTATCACACAGTTATTTTCTTCACATAATTCAAACTTTTACTCTTTGGACTACAGAGTTCATTAGTCTTTGCTCAAATCCTACATGCACGAAACTGAGTAAGTCATTTAAGCTCTTTGAGTCTCTTCCTTTATTTGTAAAGTAGCATAGTGCTTATCACAGAGTGTATGAGAATTAAATGAGATTAATACATTATTTGCTGGTTCAATAATCGATTATAAATTTTCTCAGGTGAATGTAATTGTTATCAGCTCAGAGGCTAAAATTAGAGCATTAAGAGAAAACTGTTAGAATTTCATTTGTTCAAGCTACTTTCATATTTGTTCTCATGCCAACCTCTTTTGGTTGTAATGATTTACAGTTCTGCCATATTATTAATGTTAATAGTTACCATCAAGTTTTCAATTTTATTAGTGATGCTATTAAGAAGTAAGCAAACTATATATTGCCATTGTACTGTCTTAATGGGCAACTGGTGTTTCTTCAGTAATATGTTGGAGACAGAGAATGTTAGCAAAATTAAGGTTAATGTAGAAAATATGATCAAAAGTATTAATGGTAGACTTAAATTTTCCCTGAATCCCAATATGATGTTATTCTCACGTTTTGAATGTGGTAATATTAATCTCTTTAGCTTTTACATCTCTAATAAATTTTAGATTTGTTTGTCTTTTAACAGTATATTTACCTTACTCATTTACTACATATGGAGAATCAAGTTAGAACAGGCACCCATTTAAATTGGTAAGGTTCAGTTTACGTTCTTTAACCCATCTGGCTTTAGACACTTCTGCAATTCTTCTCTTTATTACAGATAGAACTATAAGGACAGCTACAATCAATCTCTCAGAGCATCTGTCTTTATAAATGGGAAACAATTATCTAATTTATGATATATCTACTTCAGAAGAGGTTCATATGCCCTGATAATCTCTCATACTGAGATACTGTGTTACAATGAGTTAGGAAACAAATGGGAAGCCTTACAATACCAAATCAGAATTATATGGTCTTTGGGAATAGAAATAGGGTTCTAATGAAAGCAATTTTGTAATACCCAACACATAATGTGATTCCTCTAGTAAAAGGACATTCAAACTGTATTTTCATTGGGGGTTTAACTTTATGAAATCAGACACACAGTAATAAAGTATTATCTCTGGATGAGTCACACTAAAGATCTTGAATAAAAGCACTGATTTTCTCATGATTTTCAGTAAAAATGAAATTTTAAACAATGGATCACTAATGATTAAAATTTTTTTCAATAGAAAGCTAGAGGACACACTGATCTTCGCCATGTTTAAATTCTTCCAAATTAATATTTTAAAAAAGTAAAACTAGGAAAATCATCACAAAATGTAATCTTTGAGCTTCAACTGACCACAACACACAAAACAATGAAACAAACACAAAACTGTCTTCTAGCTAATAGCCAACTGTCCCTGTTGGGTGACCTGAACATAATTCTACTAGGTAGGAAGAGTGGAGGCTATTAGAGGAAAAACTTAATCAACTGATTTTTTTTTCTATAGGAAAACTAGAAAAATGTACTGGCAGTCAGATAGAAAGAGTGCAGGAATTACAGCCAGGGATTTGAGTTCTTCTACTACTAACTGTGCTATTCATTCACTATAAGTGGCCTTCAATAGCTCTAATGGGACAGAGACAGTTTCCCCAACTGAAAAATTAGGGAGTTAGTGGCAACTCATAATGTCTAAGGTCTTTTTAGCTCTGGCATTCCATGTATAAAGATGCCAAACCTATCAAGAGTGGTGTAAACTGAAAAATGCATAAGCAACCTTAGGTAATATAAACACATATATAATAACAGTATTTTTCAGTGTTTTCCAAGACCCTATGTCAAATGTTTACATATATTATTATAAATTTTTAAACTATTTGCAGAGTAGTTTTCATCATCCACATTTACAAATGAGGAAATGTAAACATAAGAAAGATTATGTGATTTACCAGAGATGACTGGTAAGTAGCAAAACCAGGCTTTAAACTTGAGACTCCAAGATGCAAAGCCATTGTTATTTTCAATAAATCAAATATTTTACCCAGGTTATGGATTGTTTATGAAGCCTAACTAAAAATGACTACTCTTGCCTTCATGTTTTGAGAAAATGAAAGTGAACTACAACTCATAAATTCATAAAAACTTTCATTTTTACAATTTTTTATTATTTAAAAAGAATTGTGGGTACTTAGTAGGTATATTTATTTATGGGGCACATGAGATGTTTTGATAAAGGATTGCAATGTGAACTCATAGAGAATGGGGTTTTCATCCCCTCAAGAACTTATTGTGTGAGTTACAAACAATCCAGTATCCACGCTATTTACAATAGCTAAGATTTGGAAGCAACCTTTCATTTCTTGATATGAAATCCCCTGGTAATAATTACAACTAATGTAAAAGTGGGTGTCTACATAATTGATATTATTGGGGTGACACTCAAGTTTTAAATGTTAAAAATAAATATCAAAATAAATTTGTTAGAAATAAAAAGATATTTTAAAGATCTTTAATTTCAGAACATTTAAAGGTTTTTTTTCTTTCAGAAACAGAACTTTAAAAGAGCTAACTAATGGCTGCTGCAAAATATTTACCTTCCACATGCCACCTGTAATGTGATTATGAGCCTTGTGAGATGTACACACTGGTGTAGTACAACCTTTCTCTTCATAGCAGGCACCTAAAATTTGCCTTCATATGTAGCAAAATAAAATTTATGGAACTGGATAATACAGTGGCTTTATTTCAAACTACTTAATTTTATTGACAAAAACTAATAAAATCTTCAATAGATTCCACATTTACTTTTAGAAATCTTGGTGCGCCACCCTAGGACAGAGATCACAGGTGAATTGAGAGTAAAACCAATGAATCAGAGGAAATAGATGTGGTGTGATGAAGGGTAATGATATTGTTTGCATGTGATTTACATTATAAAGTATTTGCTTTCAAAGGGTGATAAAATATTCTGGCCAATTTAAGAATGATAGTGGTTTACAGTAGAAGTAGAATTTTGGAGAGATTATTATCATAGGAGATAAAAGATGAAAACTTTCCACTGGCCCTAATAACTGTTTTGGGAACTACCTGTTATTAAAATATTCTAAACCTCTTTGCTCTTGGTCAAATATAAGCAAATCTCCATATCCTTAGGAATATGAAAAACCTCAGGTCACAGTGTGGGAGCCCAGTAATTGGTTCAAGCCCTCTCTAAATTTCTGACCCTTTAAACCCGCAAGGTTTATATTGAGAAAATTGTATTATTCCAAATCCTTAGTAAGAAATGTAAAAAATAATCCAAGAGCCTTATTGTTTGGGCTAGAACTTCCAGTACTAGGTTCAATAAAAGTGATGAGAATGGGCATCGTTGCCTTGTTCCCCATCTTTAGAGGAAAAGCTGTCAGTTTTTCACCACTAAGTATAATGTCAGCTGTGGACTTTTCATATATGGTCTTTATAATGTTGAGGTAATTTGCTTCTATTCCTCATTTACTGAGAGATTTTCTTTCTTACCATAAGTGGGTACTGAATTTTTCCAAATGCTTTTTCTGCATATATTGAGCTAATGAGTGGTTCTGGGGTTCAGTTAACGCAGTATATCATATTAATTGATTTTCATATGTCGAAGAATCCTGTTCATGGATAAATCTCCTTTGATTGTTGTGCATAATCCTTTTAACGTGCAATTAGATTCAGTTTGCTAATATTTTGTTGAGTATTTTGCACCTAGGTTAGTCAGGAATATTGGCCTATAGTTTTCTTTTAGTATCTTTATCTGGTTTTGGTATCAGGATAATGCTAGCCTCATAAAATAAGTTTGAAAGTATTCTCTCTTCTTCAATATTTTTAGAAGAATTTGAGAAGGATTGGTGTTTATTCTTCCTTAAATGTTTGGTAGATTTACCAGTATAACCACCTGGTCATGAATTGATAAAGAAAATATGGTACGTACATATGCTGGAATATTATTCAGCCTTAAAAGTGAAGAAAATCCCATAACATGCAAAAACATGAATGAACCTAGAGGACGTGATGCTAAGCTAGTCACAGGACAATATTATGTGATCCCACTTATATGAGAAATAAAATAGACTCATAGAGTCTATTGAGAGTAGAATGAGGGGAGAGAGTAGAATGGTGGGGGGGCGGTTGCTTGGAACTGAAAAAGAGGCAAATGGCGAGATACTATTCAATTAGTATGAAGTTTCACTTAGGCAAGCTGAACAAATTTTGGAAATCGGTTGTACAACATCATGCCTGTAGTTAACAATACTGTATTGTATGCTTAAAAATGTGTTGAAAGGGTAGATCTCATGTAAAATGTTCTTACCACAATAAAAATAATCAATTAATTTTTAAAATTAAAAAATATCCAAAGTAGCACAAAAATAAATGTCAAGAATAGTCTCCTACTTAAAAAAATCATACATTTTAAATATTATATTTAGTTTCAAGCCAAGAGCCAACATTATATATATCAATGATAATTCCAGAATCTAGAACAAGTCAAAGATATTCGTGATAAACACAGTTATTTAACATTGCTTCAGAAATTCTAATATAATTAGACAAGAAGAAGAAATAAACACTATAAAAAAAGGTCAACTGGTTTGGTAGCTAATGACCAAGTTCTCTTTGATCAAGAATGCCTACAATTGATTGAGAGGGGCACAAATGCCACATAATGAAGCATCTATTAATTGCTTCTATCTCTAGTAGCACATGGTGTCTTGCCCAAGAGGCAGTCTCTAATAAAACCAACTCTAACTAATGAAACACTACAGAATGCATTGTTGCATACCAGTTGTGCTGAGATCAAATGTTCTTCTGAATGGTATCATTTCATTTGCTCAGAGCAAATGTTCTTCTGAATGATATCAAGTGTTCAAGGGAATTGGCAAGATCCTATACTTACCTTCTTAAGACATTCTCATTTCTTTTCTTTAAAAAAAATCTGGGCAAATCGTGTCATAACTAGTCCAAGGAAATTCTATAAACTGAGGCATGAGTTAGGGGTAGTGAACAGTAACCACAAGGCAGTTACATCTAGCAACACAGCAATTAGGATACTAAGCCTTTGACCTAAGATACCCCTGGATAAGGCCAGAGTCTTCAATACGCACAGTAAATTTTCAATGATGTCCACTAAAAGAACTGAAATTCTAAACCAATAAGGAGGAAAAGGGGAATAGACATAGTAAAAATAAAATGCAATTGATTTAAAAAAAAAGGAAAATATAAGCAACAATACTGTAGCAGAGAAAGAGCTACATAGAAATAAAAGTCAAATAATAGATCCAACCACATGTAACAGGCAAATACTAACAAAAAGAAAGCCAGACTAGCTACATTGCTGATACAAGTAAATATTAAGAAAAAATATTAGAAAAATATAGGCTCATTATATAATGTCAAAAATTCAGCTCCTCAGAAAATCTAACAATTCCAAACTAGTGTACACTAATAAAAATAGCTTGAAAAAAATGAGTAATACTGAAATAGGAAAAGAAGAAAACACTGCTTGACATTATGGAGACATTGAAAAATCTACCTTTATAGTATTAGGTTTCAAAACACATCTCTTAATTACTGATAGATTACATAGGTTTTAGAAATTAGTAAGCATATAAAAAATGAAAACACGTAAGTATCAATCTTGTTTCAACAACATATATATATTATATGGTGCACCAAACTTGATTCAACACCACATATATATTATATGCTACTTAGTGTAAGTACCAAGCTTGATTGAACACCATATACTAAATGGTATTGAAATTCTACACCAAATGATTAGAATATATAAAATTCTATACCAAATGATTAGAATATACACACACATAACATTTATAAAAGTTTACCACATACCATTTTGTAAAACATGTCCAAACAAATTTCAAAGAAGCGTTTTGTTGCCACAATCTAATAAAAAATTAACAAGCAAAAGAAAAAAATTAAGTCCATACAGTTAGTAAATTATAAAGATCGAGAGAGAGAGAGAGAGAGAGAGAGCACATTTCACTCTGTCACCCAAACTGGAGTGCAGTGGTGCGATCTGGGCTCACGGTAACCTCCACCTCCCAGGCAAAAGTGATTCTCCTGCCTCAGCCTTCTGAGCAGTTGAAATTAAAGGTGCATGCCACTACTACCTGGCTAATTTTTGTATTTTTAGTGGAGAAAGGGTTTCACCATGTTGGCCAGGCTGGTCTCGAACTCCTGACCTCAGATGATACACCCGCCTCAGCCTCGCCAAATGCTGGGATTACAGGTGTGAGCCACTGCACCCAGCCTATAAAGATATTTCTAAATAGCATGGGTTAAAGTGGGAAAAAATTATGATAAAAATACTTAGAATTCTATAATTTAAAAGGCCGCATATTGAATTCACTATGGAAGAAATTTTGCTAATTTTTTATAGAACTAAACATACTTTTGCTATGCAATCCAGTAATCTCACTCCTAGATATTTACTTAAGATATTCAAAAACTTGTATCCACCAACAAAAAAAAACCTACATGTGAACATTTATAGATGTTTTATTTGTAATTCCCAAAAGCTGGAAGCAACCAAAATGTCCTTCAGTAGGTGAATGAATATGCAAACTGTGGCATAACCATGCAATGAAATACTATTTAACAATAAGAATAAATGAGCTATCAAGCTATGAAAAGTCACAGAGAAAAACATATAATGCTAAGTGAAAGAAGCCAAACTGAAAAAGAGGTATAGTATTTCAATTATATGTCTAATAATGTTGAGCATCTTTCTTGTGTTTGTTTTCCATTAGCATATTCTATTAGGTAAAAACTCTGCTCAAATCTCTTGTTGATTTTTTTAAAGTTAAGAACATAGAAATTAAAATTATAAGAGATAACACTGTACCCCTGAGAGAATGACTAAAATGGTAAAAGACTGACCTTAGCAAGTGTTGGCAAGGATGTGGAGGAACTGTGACTTTCATATGCTGAACAACTGTAAAGTGGTAAAATGTTTGGCAAATAGTCTGTCAGTTTCTTACAAATTAAAGCATATACTTACCATATAGTTTACTCATTCTACTCCTATGTATTTATCCAAGAGAAAAGGAAATCTATGTCTACACAAAATGCTCATAGCAGTTTCATTTCTAATAATCTCAAACTAGAAACAATCCAAATGTCCCTAAACATATTAATGGATTAGCAAATTTTGGTATTTCTATACAATGGAAAGCTATTTACCAATTAAAAGGAATGAACTATTGATACATGCACCAGCATGGATAAGTCAAAAATTCATTATGCAGAGTAAAAGAAGCCAGACAAAGAAAGAGTACATACTGTATGATTCTATTCATATAAATCTTTGGAAAATACAAGTTCATCTACAGTGACAGAAAGCAGATCAGTAGTAGCTGGTATTGTTGGGCAAGAGCAGAGAGAATTCAAAACAGGCATAAGAAAATTTAGGGTGGTGAGAAATATTTATATTTCTTGATTATGGATTATGGTTTCATTGATGTATACATATGTCAAAACATAAAATTTTACACAACAATTATGTGCAATCTCATGTATGCCAATTGTTACATACTAAGGAACTTTAAAAAATACCAGGAAAAACTGACGTTTAAATAATATTGGCAAAGGTTATAATTATTGAAGCTTTAAGATAGGTTCACAGGTTTCATCATATTATTATCTCCCTATATGCACATTTGAAAAAATTTTGCTATTAATAGTTATTTTTAAATAAGCTTTTGATGAACATATAAAGAAATTGAAGGAGAGAGATCCAAGATGGCCAATTAACAACAGCTCAGGATTGTAGCTCCCAGTGAAAGCGCAGACAGCGAGTGGACACCGCACTTTCAGATGAATTTTTGTTGCCCACAGACTGGGAGATTCCCAGCGGAGGAGCCACACAGGTCACCAGCACGACATTTTTGGCCAGCGCGGCTGTTTTGCCAGCGCCCTGGCACGGCACTTCTCAGCACGGAGTATACGGGACAGGGGGCCCTTTGAGTCCGGCTCGGCTGGTCCCATCCCCACAAGGAGAACAGCAATTGGAAGTGCTGAGGACTGAGAGTTTCACAGTAAGCACAGCTGAACCGGGAAGGTCCAGCTCTGCGGGGGAAAGGGCGTCCGCCAAAGGAAAACTAAGAAACAGAAAAAACTTCATCACCGGGCGGAGAGATCCAAGATGGCCGATTAACAACAGCTCAGGATTTTAGCTCCCAGTGAAAGCATACAGAACGAGTGGACGCCGCAATTTCAGACAAATTTCTGTGGAACACAAACTGGGAAATTCCCGGCGGAGGAGCCACAAGGGTCACCAGCGCGACTCCTTTAGCTGGCGCAGCTGTTTTGCCAGTGCCCTGGCATGGCGCAGCGCTTCTCAGTGTGGAGTATATGCGACTGGGTGCCCCTTGAGTCAGGCTCAGCTGGTCCCATCACCACAAGGAGAACAGCAATTGGAAGCGCTGAGGACTGAAGAGTTTCACAGTAAGCACAGCTGAACCTGGGAAGGCCTAGCTCTGTGGGGAAAGGGCGTCCGCCGAAGGAAAACTAAGAAACAGAAACAAGCCAGACGTTCACTCAGACCCAATCTGAAAGTCGGCAATTACAAAGACGACAGGTGGATAAATCCACAAAAATGGGAAGAAACCAGTGCAAAAAGGCTGAGAACACCC
>CAUYLG010007941.1:0-51994 GCA_963573385.1 Cacajao melanocephalus | reverse complement strand
TGCACACGTATGTTCATTGTGGCACTGTTTACAATAGCAAAGACCTGGAACCAACCCAAATGCCCATTGATGATAGACTGGACAGGGAAAATGT
Source organism: Cacajao melanocephalus (assembly GCA_963573385.1). NCBI lineage: Eukaryota > Metazoa > Chordata > Mammalia > Primates > Pitheciidae > Cacajao > Cacajao melanocephalus. The sequence goes on along the minus strand of CAUYLG010007941.1, from coordinate 51,900 downwards.
GGCACATATACACCATGGAATACTATGCAGCCATAAAAAATGATGAGTTCATGTCCTTTGTAGGGACGTGGATGAATCTGGAAACCATCATTCTCAGCAAACTGACACAAAAACAGAAAATCAAACACCGCATGTTCTCACTCATAGGCAGGTGTTGAACAATGAGAACACATGGACATAGGGAGGGGAGCATCACACCCTGGGGTCCATTGGCAGAGATTAGGGGAGGGACAGTCAGGCATAGGGAGTTGAGGAGGGATAACATTGGGAGAAATGCCAGATATAGGTGATGGGGGTATGGAGGCAGCAAACCACATTGCCATGTGTGTACCTATGCAACAATCCTGCATGTTCTGCACATGTACTCCAGAACCTAAAGTGCAATTAAATATATATATAAATAAAAAAGATTGTTTTCCTTTGGGACCAGAGTGAAGAATAACGAAAACAATGTGGCAGTGGTTGCCTTTTAATATTAGTTGTCTTATCCAGATTTATATTGATAAAAGTTAAAAATGTTTTAAGGATGATAAATATCAACACTGTATAAGATGGATCAGAAGATGGAGAGATCATTTTATTTTATTTTCTTTCTCTTCTTAGGACCTGGAATATTGTGGTACCAATGACAAAAGATGATGCACTAAAGGAGATTAGAGGAAACCAAGTGATTTTTCAAGATTGCTTTGTTGCAGATTTTCTTATTCTGTTGACTTTTCCTATATTAACTATGCCTGAAATTCCTGGTTATTTACCAATCTCTTCACCCCGTGGTAGTCAACTAATTGCTTTCCGTGATTCTTGTGTTTTTGCATGTGTTGTTTTGGTAACTGATAGGGAGACCTTTCAAACAAATGATTCATTCCGTACTTGGACCAGAGTCAGAGTGCCTCCAGACATTCTGAGTGATGATGAAAGACAGAATGTAACTGATGTGACTTTATCACGGGATGGAATAATTTTTCTTATAAATGGTGTTCTTTACCTAAAAAGTTTTCGTGGATTTATAAAAATGGGAAGAATTATAAATCTTCCTGATGATGGAATTGCTGGCATTTCATCAAGAAAATGGTGTTGGGTCAAATATTTATTCAAGGTTAGTAAGTGATATTTTATATTTTATAAATATATTTTACAAATATATTTACCATACCATTTATTCAGTGATAAACAGAAACTTGCTATGCAGCTTTTTTCCTAGTTGTTTTATCTAAGGCTGTAAACAGCTCTAACTCAGCTTCTCAGAGACCTCTTTACAGTAGAGACACACCTCCAAAACTAAAAATAAAATAAAACTTGTATGTTATGATGCAGTTCACTCATAATATGGGAGCTTTGTTTTACCTTGATATGGGCAAAAGACCCCAAAATTTTTTTCCCCAAACGAAGGTTATATGAGCTCTACAGAATGAATAATGAGTTTTGTTACATGTATAGAAAGTGTAATGATCAAGTCAGAGTATTTGGGCTATCCATCTCCTTCAGTATTTACCATGTCTATGTGTTGGTATCATTTCCTCTTTCCTAGTTACTTTGAAATGTTGAAAATATTGTTGCTAAGTGTAGGTACCATGGTCTCACTATAGACAAACTAGAAACACTAAAACTTATTTCTTCTATAGAATTGTATGTTAGTTAGATATATAACATTAGAACTTATTCTTCTATTTAACTGTGTACCTGTACCCATTAAGCAACCTCTCTTCATACTCCCTCACATGCACCCACCCTTTCCAGACTCTAATATATATCATTCTGTTCTGTTTCCTTGAGATCATGGATTTTACCTTCCACATATGAGTGAGAACATGTAGTATTTGTCTTTCTGTGCCTGGCTTATTTCACTTATTGACCTCCAGTTCCATCTATATTGCTGCAAATGACATAATTTTGTTATCTTTATGGCCAAATAGTATTCCATTGGGTATATATACCCCATTTTCTTTGTCCATTCATCCACTGATATACATTTATGTTGATTCCATGTCTTTGCTATTGTGAATAGTGTTGCAATAAACATGTAAGTACAGGTGTCCCTTTGATAATACTGATTTCTTTTCCTTTTGATAAATACCCGGTAGTGGGAATGCTGGATTGTATAGCAGTTCTATGTTTAGTTTTTTTTGAGAAACCTCCATTCTGTTTTTCATAGCAGTTGTACTAAATTACATTCCCACCAACAGGGTATATGAGCTTCCTTTTCTCTGCCTCCTTGTCAGCATCTGTTATTTTTTGTCATTTTAATAATTGCCAGGCTGGGCAGGATGGCTCACACTTGTAGTTCCAGCACTGTGAGAGGCCAAGGTGGGATGATTGCTTGAGCCTAGGCATTAGAGACCAGCCTGTGCAACATGGTAAGATCCCCATCTCTAAAAAAATAAAATAAAATCTAGAAGAAAAAGAAACAATAACAGCCATTTAACAGGGTAAAATGATATCTCATTGTGGTTTTGGTTTGCATTTCCCTGATTATTAGTGATGTTAACCATTTTTTCACATACCTGTTTGCCATTTGTATGTCTTTTGAGAAATATCTATTCATGACCTTTGCCCACTTTTAAATGGGATTTTTTTTTTTTTACTATTAAGTTGTAAAATTGAAGAAGAGGGAATTATCCCTAACTCATTCTACAAGTCCAGCCTTGTCCTGATACCAACATCAGAGAAGAACATAACACAAAAAAAGAAAACTACAGGCCAATATTCCTGATGCATATAAAACACAAAAATCCTCAAAAAAATTCTGGCAAACTGAATCAAACAGCACATCAAAAATAGAACACACCATGGGATTTATAGCAGCAATGTAAGGATAATTTGACATATACAAATCAATAAGTGTGTTACATCACATCAACAGAATGAAGGACAAACACCATATGATCATCTCAATAGATAGAGAAAAAGCATGTGATAAATTCAACACCCCTTCATGATAAAAATTTAACAAACTGGACTGGCACAGTGGCTCACACCTGTAATCCCAGCACTTTGGGAGGCTGAGGTGGGTGGATCACAAGGTCAGGAGTTCAAGACCAGCCTGGCCAATATGGTGAAACCCCATCTCTACTAAAAATACAAAAATTAGCTGAGCATGGTGGTGCATGCCTGTAATCCCAGCTACTCAAGAGGCTGAGGCAGGAGAATCGCTTGCACCTGAGAGGTGGAGGTTGCAGTGAGCCAAGATCACACCACTGACTCCAGCCTGGGTGACAAAGCAAGACTCTGTCTCAAAATAATAATAATAATAATAATAATTACTTTAAATGTAAATGGATTAAATTCTCCAATCAACAGATAGAGCAACTGAATAAATTTTAAAGAAACAACTCCAACTATATCCTACCTACAAGAGACTCTTTACCTCTAGGGACATATATAGACTGCAATTAAAGAAAGAGAAAAATATATTCCATGCAGATTGAAGCTAAAAGAGAGTAAAATTAGGTATACTTACATCAGATAAAAGAGACTTTAAGTAAAAAACTATAACATACAAAGAAGATTATTACATGATGATAATGGGGTTAATTTATCAAGAAGACATAATTATAAATATATGTGCACCCAACATCAGAGCATCAAAATATATTAAGTGAATATGAACAGATCTGAGGGTAGAAGTAGGCAACAATGCAATAATAGTAGGGGACTTAAGGACCCCACTTTCCACAATGGAAAGATCATTCAGAGGGAAAAATCAATTACAAAATATTGGACTTCAAATACACTTTAGATCAAATGGACTTAACAGACATACACAGAACGTTCTATCCAATACACAACAGAATACACATTCTTGTCAAGTACACACAGAACATTATTCAGGATAGGTCATATGTTAGGCCAAAAAACAAGTCTTAACAAACTCGAGAATACTGTAATTACATTAAGTATCTTTTCTGACCACAATGGTTGAAACCAGAAGCCAATAACAAAAGGAAAGGTGGAAAGTTCAAATACGTGGAAATTAAACAACATACTCCTGAACAATCAATGGATCAAAGAAGAAATAAAAAGAAAAAATTTTAAATTATCTTGAGATACAAATGGAAGTACAACATACTAAAACTTATAGGATACAGAAAAGCAGTTCTAAAAGAGAAGTTTATGGCAATAAATGCCTATTGCAATCAAGATCTCAAATGAATAATCTAACTATATATCTCAAGGAACTAAAAAGAGAATAAAACAAAGCTTAAAGTTTATAGGAAGAAGGAAATAAATATCAGAGCAGAATTAAATGAAATTAGAAACTAGAAAAACATTAAAAGATCAACAAAACTAAGAGATGGATTTTTCTGAAAATATAAACAACTTTGACAAATCTTTAGTTATACTAAGAAAAAAAATAAGACTCAAAATCTGAAATGAAAGAGAAGACATTATAACTGATACCACAGAAATATTAAAAAATCATAACAGGCTACTCTAAAACTTACATGCCAACAAATTGGACAACATAGAAGAAATGGATAAATTTCCAGACACAACCTACCAAGACTGAATAATGAAGAAATAGAAAATATGAATAAAGCTGTAAGTAGTAAGGAGATTAAATTGGTAACCAAGAATCTCTCAGCAAATAAATGCCCAGAACCAGATGGCTTCACTGGTAAATTCTACCAAACATTTAAAAAAACAATGCCAATCCTTCTCAAACCCTTCCATAAAATCAAAGAAGAGGAAATTCTTTTGAACTCATTTTAAGAGGATAGCATTATCCTGATACCAAAGCCAGACAAAGACACTAAGAGAAAAGAAAATTAAAGGCCAATATATGATGAAAATAGATGCAAAGATCTTCCACAAAATGCCCACAAACAATTCAAATGAAGATTTATTCCTTTTTCTCCCCATGATCAAGTGAGATTTATCCCTAAAATGTAAGAATGTTTCAATGCATGCAAATCCATAAATGTGATACACCACCTTAGCACACGGCTAAGTTTTTTTTTTGTTTTTCGTTTTTTTTTTAAGAGACGGTTTCATCATGTTGGCCAGGCTGGTCGCGAACTCCTGACCTCAGGTGATCCACCTGCCTCGGCCTCCCAAAGTGCTGGGATTACAGGTGTAAGCCACTGCACCTAGCTCACATGGCTAAATTTAACATCATTTTATGATTTTTTTTAAAAAGTCAGATGCAGTGGCTCATGCCTATAATCTTGGAATTTTAGGAGACCAAGGAAGGAGGATCACTTGAGGCCAGAGTTTGAGATGAGCCTGAGCAACATAGCAAGACTCTGTCTCTAATAAAATAAAAGTAGAAAACCAGCCAGGCCTGGTGGCATATGCCTATAGTCCCAGGTACTTGGCAAGCTGAGAGACGAGGATCACTTGAGCCCAGGAGTTGAAGGCCGCAGTGATGCATGATAATGAGACTACACTCCAGACTGGGTGACAGAGTGAGACCTTATCTCTAAGAAAAAAAAAAAAACTTAACAAATTAGGTATAGAGGGAATATACCTCAGTATAGCAAATACCATATATGACAGTCCCACAGCTAACATCACATTCAATGGTGAAAAGGTGAAAGCTTTTCCCCTAATAGCATAATGTGACAAGGATGCCCACTCTTACCATTTCTTGTCATCATAGTACTGGATGTTCTAGCCAAGCAGTCAGACAAGAAATAAAATAAAAGATATCCAAATAAGAAAGGGAAAAAGTAAACTTTTCTCTGTAGTTGGCATGATCCTATATGTAGAAAACCCTAGACTCCACCAAACTGTTAGAACTAACAAATAAATTTAGTAAAGTTGCAGGTTACAAAATCAACATAAAAAATCAGTTGCATTTCTATACACTAACAACAAGCTATCCAAAAGAAAAAGTAAGAAAGCAATTTTATTAATTGTAGTATCAAAGAATAAAATACATAGGAATAAATTTACCAAGGAGGTGAAAAATCTGTACACTGAAAACTGTAAAATATTAATGAAGGAAATGGAAGAAAACACATATAAATGGAAAAATATATTCTTAAATTGGAGTAATTAATATTGTTAAAATGTCCATACTAATACCACCTTCTGTAGACTCTGATCAACAGAGTCAACGCAATCTCTATCAAAATCCCAAGGGCATTTTTCACAGAAATAGAAAAAACAATCCTAAAATTCATCTGGAACCATGAAAGACCCTGAGTAGCCAAAGCAATCTTGAAGAAGAAGAACAAAGTTTAAGGCATCATGGTTCTTTATTTCAAACTATATTACAAAGCTATAGCAATCAAAACAGTGTGGTACTTGCTGAAAAATAGACACATAAGCCAACAGAACAGAATAGAAAACCCAGAAGTAAACCCATGCATATATGGCCATCTAATCTTTCTTAATAATGCAAAGAACACAATCCAAGTAGAAGATTCTCTTCAATAAATGGTGTGGAGAAAACAGGATATCCACATGCAAGAAGAAGAGAAGGAGGAGGAAGAGGAGGAGGAGAGGAAGAAGAATAAGAAGGTGGCAGAGGAGGAGGAGAAGAAGAGGAAGAAGAAGAAGGAAGAGGAGGAGGAGGAAAGAGAAATGGAAATTGTACCAGTTATTAAAATGAACTCAAAATTGATTAAAAAGTTAAATGTAATATCTGAAACTGAAATTTCTAGAAGAAAACACAATAAAGTTCCTTGACATTGGTCGATATGGTTTGTGTCCCCTCCCAAATTTCATGTTGAATTATAATCTCTAATGCTGGAGGTGGGGCATAGTGGGAGGTGATTGGATCAGGGGGGTAAGTTCCTAATGAATGGTTTAGCACTATCCCCTTAGTACTATTGTCATGACAGTGACCTAAGTTCCTACAAGATCTGGTTGTTTAAAAGTGTGTAATACTTCCCCTTTGTTCTCCCTCTTGCTCCTGCTCTCACCATGTAAGTGACAACCTGCTCTCCCTTTGCCTTCTGCCATACTTGTAAGTTTCCATAGGCCTTCTGAGAGGCCGAACACATGGCAGCATCATGCTTCTTATTTAGCCTGCAGAACTGTGAACCAATTAAACCTTTTTTTTTTTTTGAAAAATTACTCAGTTTCATACCTCAAAATAATAAGAGCCATATATGACAAAACCACAGTCAACATAATACTGAATGGGCAAAATCTGGAAGCATTCCCCTTGAAAACCAGCACAAGACAAGGACACCCTCTCTCACCACTCCTATTCAACGTAGTAGTGGAAGTTCTGTCCAGGGCAATCACGCAAGAGAAAAAAATAAAGATCATCCAAATAGGAAGAGAGGAAGCCAAACTACCAGTGTTTGCAGATGACATGATCCTAAATCTAGAAAACCATCGTCTCAGCCCAAAAGCTTCTTAAGCTGATAAGCAACTTCAGCAAAGTCTCAAGACACAAAACCATGGTGCAAAAATTCCTAGCATTCTTAAACACCAACAACAGTCGAGGTGTTTAACAAAATCTAATACACTTAACTGATTTTTTTCAAAAACAAATTAGGAATAATAGGATCCTTCTCAACTTAATAAAGGACATTTATGAAATACCTGCAGCTAACATTGCACATGATGGTAAAAGACTAGATTTAATGTAATTATTGTTGTGATTGAGTTGAAGTCTAACAAGCTACCAGGTACACGTATTCTGGTACAGGTATTTGTATAAATCCTACTTGTTCATTGTTCCTTTGTTTCCCTCTTGCTTAAAATAAGGAATCTGCTCCCATCACTTCTATTTAACATTGCACTAGAGATTCTAGCAGGTGCAGTAAGTCAAGAAAACAAATGAAAGGTTTTAGATTAGAAAGGAAGAAGTAAAACTGTCTTTACAAACAACACTATTAGATGCAGAAATGCTGATGGAATCATTAGCTGATGGAATTTTTTTTAACTACCAGGGATAATAAGTGTGTTTACCAAGACTGAAAGATATAAGACCAATATCTTAAAAATCTGGCTAGTCTCCTTCTGCCCCACGTGTGCAAGTTGCTACAATGGAAGTCAAAGGGAAAAAGCAATTCACAGGAAAGAGTACAAAGACATCACAAGAAAAAAAACAGATTTCATAAAAATAGTGATTCCGGTTCTTCAAAGACATTTCCAAGAAAAGTTGTTAAGGAAGGTGGATCTAAAATCACATCAAAGAACTTTGAGAAAAGTATCACAAAACCTGGGAAAAAGGGTGTGAAGCAGTTCAAGAATAAGCAGCAAGGGGACAAATCACCAAAGAACAAATTCCAGAAGGCAAATAAATTCAACAAGAAGAGAAAATTTCAGCCAGATGGTAAAAGCGATGAATCAGCAGCCAAGAAACCCAAATGGGATGACTTCAAAAAGAAGAAGAAGGAACTGAAGCAAAGCAAACAACTCAGTGATAAAACCAACTATGACGTTGTTCGGGCAAAGCAGATTTGGGAGATTTTAAGAAGAAAAGACTGTGACAAAGAAAAAAGAGTAAAGTTAATGAGTGACTTGCAAAAGTTGATTCAAGGGAAAATTAAAACTATTGCGTTTGCACATGATTCAACTCGTGTGATGCAGTGTTACATTCAGTATGGTAATGAAGAACAGAGAAAATAGGCTTTTGAAGAATTGAGAGAGGTAATTTGATTGAATTAAGTAAAGCAAAATATTCCAGAAATATTGTTAAGAAATTTCTTATGTATGGAAGTAAACCACAGATTGCAGAGATAATCAGAAGTTTTAAAGGCCGCATGAGGAAGATGTTGCGACATGCAGAAGCATCAGCCATCATGGAGTATGCATACAATGACAAAGCCATTTTGGAGCAGAGGAACATGCTCACAGAAGAGCTCTATGGGAACACGTTTCAGCTTTACAAGTCAGCAGATCACCCAACTCTGCAAAGTGTTAGAGGTACAGCCAGAAAAATTAGAGCTTCTTATGGATGAAATGAAACAGATTCTAACTCCAATGGCCCAAAAGGAAGCTATGATTAAGCACTCTCTGGTGCATAAAGTATTCTTGGACTTTTTTACCTAGGCACCCCGCAAACTCAGATCAGAAATGATTGAAGCCATCCGCAAAGTGGTGGTATACCTGGCACACACACACGATGGCGCCAGAGTGGCCATGCACTGCCTGTGGCACGGTACACCCACGGACAGGAAAGTGACTGTGAAAATGATGAAGACTTACGTTGAAAAGGTGGCTAATGGCCAATACTCCCATTTGGTTTTACTGGCGGCATTTGATTGTATTGATGATACTAAGCTTGTGAAACAGATAATCATAGAAATTATCAGTTCATTGCCTAGCATAGTAAATGACAAATATGGAAAGAAGGTCCTATTGTACTTACTAAGCCCCAGAGATCCTGCACATACAGTTCGAGAAATCATTGAAGTTCTGCAAAAAGGAGATGGAAATGCACACAGTAAGAAAGATACAGAGGTCCGCAGATGGGAGCTCCTAGAATCCGTTTCTCCAGCTTTGTTAAGCTACCTGCAAGAACACGCCCAACAGGTGGTGCTAGATACGTCTGCGTGTGTGTTGGTGTCTGACATTCTGGGATCTGCCACTGGAGATGTTCAGCCTGCCATGAATGCCATTGCCAGCTTGGCAGCAACAGAACTGCATCCTGGTGGCAAGGACGGAGAGCTTCACATTGCAGAACACCCTGCAGGACATCTAGTTCTGAAGTGTTTAATAGAGCAAGATAAAAAGATGAAAGAAAATGGGAGAGAAAGTTGTTTTGCAAAAACACTTGTAGAGCATGTTGGTATGAAGAACCTAAAGTCTTGGGCTAGCATAAATCAAGGTGCCATTATTCTTTCCAGCCTCCTCCAGAGTTGTGCCCCAGAAATTGCAAAGTCAAAGCTGCACTGCAAAGCTTGATTCCTACATTGGAGAAAACCAAAAGCATCAGCAAAGGAATAGAAACTCTACTTGAAAAACTGACCACATAGGTGGAAAGAGTTAGGAGCAAGATGGAATCATTTGTTCTGTTCTCTGTTCTGTTTCCCAATGTAGAAAAGAAGGGCTAGGGTCCACCATACTGGTAATTGGGGTGCTCTGTATATGTGTTTCTTCTTTGTATATGAATCTATTTATATAAATTGTTTTAAAAAATGGTCTTTTAAAAAAAGTCTGGTAGTCAAGACAGGGATCTCTGAGGAAAAAAAGTAAAAAATGAGATAAATTCTAACAAATAAAAAATAAAAACCAGGCCAGTGTGGTGGTTCATGCCTATAATCCAAGCATTTTGGGAGGCTGAGGAAGGAGGATCTCTTGAGCCCAGGAGTTTGAGACCAGCCTGGGCAACGTAGTGAGACCCTGTCTCTATACAAAAATAAAAAATAAAAGTAAAAATAATTTTTAAAAACAAAAATCAATTGTATTTTATTTGAGCAATTATAAACTAAAATTCTTTTTTGTTGTTGTTGAGACAGAGCCTCACTCATCGCTGGCTAATTTTTGTATTTTTAGTAGAGATGGGGTTTCACCATGTTGGTCAAGCTGGTCTCGAACATCTGACCTTGTGATTCACCAGCCTCGACCTCCCAAAGTGCTGGGATTACAGGCATGAGCCACTGAGCCTGGCTGAAATTCTTAAAAATATGAAATACTAGAGGATAAACTCAGAAAATATTTGCAAGTGTGTACACTAAAAACTGCAAAACATTACTGGGTAAAATAAAAGAAAACAAATAAATGGAGAAATATATCATATTCCTTGGGTGGGAAAACTCAATACTGTTAAGATATCAATTCTTGAAAAATTCAGTGAAACATCAATTAAAATCCCAGTGAGATTTTTATAGAAATTGAGAATCTGATTCTAAAATTTATATGAAAATTCAAAATAGAAAAAAGGATATCTAGAAATAAATGCCACTAAAAATGTATTGAGATAAAAATAAAATGTTATCAGAAACAGTAAAGACCTAAATAATTTGATAGCTATATCATGTTCATGGGTAGAAACACAGAATATTATAAAAATTTTCAAACCTTCCCAAATTTATCTATAGATTTGATGCAACTCCAATCAAAATACCAATCTTACTTTGTGGAATTCAGTAAACTGATTCTAAAATACATACAAAAGAATAAAGACCTAAGGGCTAGGAGGGGTTAGAGTAGTAGTATTTCTTCTACCACATACCAAGGTTTATCATAAAGCCATAGTAATTAAAATATTTATATTTATAAATATAGCAACTTGTTTCATAGTAGTTTCACATTTCACCAACCTTTAGTGTGTCTATTCTTTTATTATTTAAACTCAGTGGGTGAAAAGTGATATTTCATTTTGGTTTTAGTTCTTTTAATAATATAACCACTCTAGTTTTCTTTAGTGCTTGTACAGTGCCTGTTTTTCTATTCTTTTATAATCAACTTGTCTGTGACTTTATGTTAAAGATGTGTTTCTTATATACCACATACAAGATCTTGCTTTTTTAAAATCCAGGGTGACAGTCTCTGCCTTTAAATTGCAGTGTTTAGTCTACTTAGATTTAGTGTAACTATTGCTATGGTTCAGTTTGAGGCTACCATTTTGGCATTTGTTTTCTACGAATCCCACTTGTTCATCTTTCCTTTGTTTATCCTTCCTTGCCTTATCTGGATGAGTCATGTGTTTTTTAGTATTTCTATGTTGTCTCCTATACTGGTGTGTAAAACAGAATAAAGCATTGTAGGATTACAGGTGGCTTCTATTGTTTTTGTTTGTTTTATTTGTAATGAAAGTTATAAATATGTCATTTTATTATCTTATGGCCACCATCATTTTTGGTCAGAAGTCAGCTATTATTTGTATCATTGTTCTCAATGAATCTTCTTCACTCTAGTTGCTTTTAAAATTAGCTTTTTATCTTTGGTTTTCTGCAGTTTTACTATGTGCCTAGATGTGATTTCCTTTGTATTTATCCTACTTGAGGTTCAGTTGAGTTTCTTGGATTTCTGGGTTTATGTCTTTCATTAATCTTGGAATGTCCATGGCTGTTCTCTTCAAATGTTTCTTCCACCTCATTCTCTTTTTCCTCTCCTACTAGGATTCCAAAAACACCTGTATGAGACCATTTAATATTGTCTCATAGATCTCAGGTGACCTGTTCATTATTTTTTCACTGTTTTTTCCTTTGTATTTCAGCTTGTATGCATGCTATTAACCTGTCTTCAAGTTCACTGCTCTGTTCCTCTGCTTTTTCCAGCTTGTGGCTAAATCCATCTGATTTTTTTAAAGACAGGGTCTCACTTTGTCAACTAGCCTGGAGTGCAATGGCAAAATCACAGCTCACTGCTGCCTCGAACTGTTGGTCTCAAGCAATCCTCCCACTGTGGCTTCCCAAAGTGCTATGATTACAGGCATTCCTGGCCTATTTATTTATTTATTTATTTAGACGGCGTTTTGCTCTTGTTGCCCAGGCTGGAGTGCAGTGGTGCAATCTTGGCTCACGGCAACCTCCACCTCCCAGGTTCAAGTGATTCTCCTGCCTCAGCCTCGCGAGTAACTGGGATTACAGGTGTGCACCACCATGCCTGACTAATGGCTAATTTTTGCATCTTTAGTAGGGATGGGGTTTTGCTATGTTGGCCAAACTGGTCTTGAACTCCTCCAATTATTTCTTTATTCTTGATTTTTGTTTAATTTCTAGAATTTCCATTTTGTTCCTTTTTATCATTTCTGTATCATGGCTGAAATTCCTCATCTCTTCACTATGTTGCCCATCTTTTCCACTAGACCCTTCCGCATTTTTATTATAGTTGTTTTCTCTTTAGATATTCTTGGTACCTTAGCACTGACAACATTCCAGAGATCTCTTTATACTTTACAGTGAAGCCACCAACCTTCGAAATCCTTGGGAGAGCTATCTCTGCTTTACAACCTAGCTGCCAGCTTTTGGATCATTGATCATTTGATCATTTTTGATCAATTATCTTTCCTTTCTCGTCTGACTGAATTTTGGTGCACTGGGGGATATCTCCATCTTCCTCTCTTCCTCCCCTTCCCTCCTGCCCACTCCGCACTTCCCCTCCTTTTCCCTCTCCCTCTCCTCTGTCTCCTATCTCCCTGTCCCAGTCCTGTCAGGCAGGCTGCTTTAGACTCTGGGTAGAAGCCATGCATGGCTCAAAGAAAGTTCCTCTCCGCTCTCTTATCCCACTCCTAGTCATGGAGCTGAGAATTCATAGTGTGGTTGGGTTTCTCTCAACTTTCCCCTTGATGCATGCCCCTTTCCTGCCTTCAGAGAGTTACTATCTTACATTTTTAAGAGACCTTGAATGCTTCAGAAGAATCTTTCACCTCACCTGCAGGATTATGCCCAAGCATTAAGTGGAGTTATGTGGGAAAGAGTTTGTGCGTGAGAGTGAAAACTGACTCCTTGTCTGGGAATCCTTGGAATTCTCATCTATCATGTTTATGACATGTTCATCTTCCCATCTCTCTGACAAGAATGAGAATGGTTCTTTCTTCTACGAAGGGCTCGTCATTTTGTTTCTATTTCTTCTTTAAGGATTGTTTCACTCATTTCCAGCAACGTAAGCTCTATACTTTAAAGTGAATCCACATTTAGCAAAATGACCTCTTACCCCAAATTGTGTCTTTCTTTGATTACCAGTTTGATACCTGCCTACCTCCTGTTTCAGTATATACTAAATATTTGTACGTTAATTAAAATGAGGACAAGATGTGTTCAAAATATAGAAATTACATTTTAAGTAAAAATCCCTAAAAATTAGAACAGTGGGGAAAAGAGACAGAGGAGAAGGGAGGCCTTGGACTCCTTGATGAAATTAGGCCCACCGAGTTTCAGGCACAGCAGTTTCTGAATACCCTTCCCATCTAACGGCCTATGTCCATAAAAGGGTAGAATTTGTTTGTCTGAGGTTTTAAGTTTTCTTTTCTCTTTATCTGGTAACCAAGGAATCTAGAATTCCAGAAATGAGTTACCATTTGAAAAGACCTTGTATATTGACCTTAGTAAACATCAAGGTCAAAGGGGCACGCCTGGCCAGACTGATAAATACATAAAGAAAGAGAAGGCTGATGTGCTTAAAAGATTTAAAAGAAACTAAAATGTATTATTCCCACTGATAGAAACAATTTATGAAAAAATAAAATTATTGGGATTTTTATGGTTATATTTAATATGATAAATTTCTATTAAATGTATTCCTATGCCTGAAATATTATTTAAAAATATATTGAAACAAATCAAACCTTAGCATTTACTTTTTTTTTTTTTTTTTTTTTTGAGGCGAAGTCTCACTCTTGTCCCCCAGCTGGAGTGCAATGGCACTATCTTGGCTCACTGCAACCTCCACCTCCCAGGTTAAAGTGGTTCTCCTGCCTCAGCCTCCCTAGTAGCTGGGATTACAGGCACCTGCCACCACCCCCAGCTAATTTTTAACTTTTGTAGAAATGGGGTCTCACTGAGTTGCCCAGGCTGGTCTCAAACCTCTGACTTCAAGTGATTCTCCTGCCTCAGCCTCCCAAAGTGCAGGGATTATAGGCATGAAACCACCACACCTGGTCTCTATCTTTCAAATATAGCAAATTGGAAGATGGAAATTGTTAGACTTTGGGAGTTAAGCTATGAGGACACAAAGGCATAAAAATGATACAATGGACTTTGGAGACTTGCAGGGGTAGGGTGAGAGAGGGTGAGGGATAAAAGACTATACACTGGGTACAGTGTCCTCTGCTCGGGTGATGGATGCACCAAAATCTTAAAAATCTCCACTAATGAACTTATTCATGTAACACCACCTGAACACCCAAAAACCTACTAAAGTACAATTTAAAAAAAATAAAATAAAATTTAAAAAAGAGAAATTGTGAGACCCATCTCTAAAATCAAAGATTTTTCTTACCATTTTTTCATTTTGTCACAGGCTAAAGGAAGAAGAAGCAACTTGGCAGTCTGGACAGAAAATGAAATTTACCTCGGATATATTCTTCTTAAATTTGCCAGATTAGTAACTACTACAGAACTGAAAAATATCCTAAATCTACCAGTAACTGCTACTCTGACTATCCGCTCTGTTCAGTATACAGGACACCCTCTGGAGATTGCTGTGTTTTTAAATTATTGCATGATGTGTACTGTCACCAAAAAGATTTTCTTAGTGATATATAATGAAGATACGAAACAGTGGATTTCCCAAGACTTTACATTCGATGCTCCTATTGACAGTGTTTTCGTTCCACATTTTATATATTCAGCACTGCCAGGATTAATACTATGGAACAAGCATAGTGTCTACTATTATTACAATAATTTCACCTTTACTGGGATTTTGCAGACACCTGCAGGACATGGAAATCTATCAATGCTATCAAATGGCAGCATTATTCATGAAGTTTTAATAGGTAAGGCATTCTCAGTCTACTAACATTATTGTAGATTTCACTATAGACCTCTTCCTTATGATGATGTAACACTTTTTAATTACCAATATGTGGCGCTTTTGACAGCCAAAGGTGCACGTCTTATCACCTACAAATGAATCAACTTTAAATTCAAGTAATGTTAACTATGATCTCACAGAGCAAAAGGAAAAACTCAATTTCTTTTTGCGAGGGAGAGGGGAGCTTCGTTTTGGTCAATCAGCAGATTCTAACTAAGCAATTTATATATACATTGTAGTGTGTAGGAGGTGCTGTGGTATTGCGTTCATTTCCTGGGGCTCCCATAACAAAAGACCGCAAACTGGATGACTTAAAACAACAGAAATGTATCATTTCACAGTTCTGGAGGCTAGAAGTGGGAAATCAAGGTGTTGATGGGACCATGTTCCCACTGAAACCTGGAGAGGGAGGTTTTGTGTTATAAAGCACATGTGAAGCAAGTTCATATGTGTTTTTTAAACAACCATGAGCCACAGTGATAAGAAGACAAGGTTAGAATGATACATTGGGGATAGATTTTAGAGGATGTCAGATACCCAGTTTCAATGTTGTACCGAAGGTCATTCAGAAACAATGAAATGTAACACGCTCAAACAATTCATAAGTGTATGAAGTATGAAGTTAAAGGCCTTCATCTCTCACCATTCTCATTTCCCGAATAACCAACTATTAAGAAACTCCTGTGAGGCTGGGTGTGGTAGCTCACACTTGTAATTCCAGCAGTTTAGAAGGCCAAGGTGGGAAGATCACTTGAGCTTAGGAGTTTGAGTCCAACCTGGGCAACATGGTGAAACCTCATCCCTACTAAAAACTTAAAAATTAGCTGGGCATGGTGGTACACGTCTGTGGTCCCAGCTACTCAGAAGGCTGAAGCAGCAGGATCACTTGAGCCCGGGAGGTCAGCGATGCAGTGAGCCATGTTCACATCACTGAACTCCCCAGCCTGGACAACAGAGTGAGATCCTGTCTCAAAAAAAAAAAAAAGAAGTTCCTGTGAGTTTGTCCAGACTTTCAAACAAGGAAATACTAAACATAATGGGCATATTTTCAAAACAATACATATAAAACTAATACCATTTTAACTGCTGTGTAATGTTTTACTCTCTGTGCACACTATTGTCTAATAGGGGTGTAGATAGATATTTAGACAGCTATTAGGCTTCAGTTCTTTTGCTGTTACAAATAATGCTGCAGAAAATATGCATATGTACACACACCAACACAAGTATTTCTGTAATATAAATTACTGGATATAGAATTGCCTGAATCAGAAATTACAAATATTTTAAAAGTTGATAAGTCCTTCTCATTTACCCACCAGCAAAGTTTGTCACAGTCTAAACTCCCCCAAAAGTATTTGAAAATGTATCATTTTTATATAATCTGTTTAACAGTTACCAATTATATAGAAGAAAAATGTGATTCTCATTTTATTGCACATATTTTTTATAATTAGATGTTTTATCTAGTTTCGTAAATTTATTGGCCATATCCTTCTGTGAATTTTTTTTCTTGTCATTTCCTTCTTTTTTTTTTTTTTACTTTAAGTTTTGGGATACATATACAGAATGTGCTGGTTTGTTACATAGGTATACACATGCCATGGTGGTTTGCTACACCCATATATCCATCATCTACATTAGGTATTTCTCTAAATGCTATCCCTCCCCTAGTCCCCCACCCCAACAGGCCCTGGTGTGTGATGTTCCCCTCCTTGTGCCCATGAGTTCTCATCGTTCAACTCCCACTTATGAGTGAGAACATGTGCTGTTTGGTTTTCTGTTCCTGTGTCAGTTTGCTGAAAATTATGGTTTCCAGCTTCATCTATGTCCCTGCGAAGGACATGAACTCATCCTTTTTTGTGGCTGCGTAGCATTCCATGGTGTATATGTGCCACATTTTCTTTATCCAGTCTATCATTGATGGGCATTTGAGCTGGTTCCAAGTCTTTGCTATTGTGAACAGTGCTGCAATAAAACATACATGTGCATGTGTCTTCATAGCAGAATGATCTATAATCCTTCAGGTATATACCCAGTAATGGGACTGCTGGGTCAAATGGTATTTCTGGTTCCAGATCCTTGAGGAATTGCCACACTGTCTTCCACAATGGTTGAACTAATGTACACTCCCACCAACAGTGTAAAAGTGTTCCTATTTCTCCACACCCTCTCCAGCATCTGTTGTCTCATTTTTAATGATCGCCATTCTAACTGGAGTGAGATGATATCTCATTGTGGTTTTGATTTGCATTTCTCTAATGACCAGTGATGATGAGCTTTTTTTCATATGTTTGCTGGCGGCATAAATATCTTCTTTTGAGAAGTGTCTGTTCATATCCTTTGCCCACTTTTTGATTGGGTTATTTTTTTCTTGTAAATCTGTTTTAGTTCTTTGTAGATTCTGGTTATTAGCCCTTTGTCAGATGGATACATCATGAAAATTTTCTCCCATTCTGTAGGTTGTCTGCTTTTTCCAATGATATTTCTTTTGCTATGCAGAAGCTCTTTAGTTTAATTAGATCCCATTTGTCAATTTTGGCTTTTGTTGCCATTACTTTGGGTGTTTTAGTCATGAAGTCTTTGCCCATGCCTATGTCCTGAATGGTATTGCCTAGGTTTTCTTCTAGGGTTTTTGTGGTTTTAGGTCTTACATTTAAGTCTTTAATCCATCTTGAGTTAATTTTTGTATGAGGTGTAAGGAAGGGGTCCAGTTTCTGTTTTCTGAATAGCGTTAGTCAGTTTTCCCAGCATCATTTAATAAATGAGGAAAGCTTTCCCCATTGCTTGTTTTTGTCAGGTTTGTCAAAGATCAGATGGTGGTAGATGTGTGACATTATTGCTGAGGCCTGTGCTCTGTTCCATTGGTCTATATAACTGTTTTGGTACCAGTACCATGCTGTTTTGTTTACTGTAGCCTTGTAGTATAATTTGAAATCAGGTAGCATTATACCTCCAGCTTTGTTCTTTTTGCTTAGGATTGTCTTGGCTATATGGGCTCTTTTTTGGTTCCATATGAAATTTAAAGTAGTTTTTTCTAATTCTGTGAGGAAAGTCACTGGTAGCTTGATGGGGATAGCATTGAATCTATAAATTACTTTGGGCAGTATGGTCATTTTCACGATATTAATTCTTCCTATCCATGAGCATGCAATGTTTTTCAATTGTGTCCTCTCTTATTTTATTGAGCAGTGGTTTGTAGATATTGAAGAGGTCCTTCACATCCCTTGTAAGTCGTATTCCTAGGTACTTTATTCTCTTTGTCACAATTGTGAATGGGAGTTCACTCATGATTTGGCTATTACTGGAGTATAGGAATGGTTGTGATTTTTGCACATTGATTTTGTATCCTGAAACTTTGCTGAAGTTGCTTATCAGCTTAAGGAGATTTTGGGTTGAGACAATGAGGTTTTCTAAATATGCAATCACATCATCTGAAAACAGAGATAATTTGAATTCCTATTTGAATCTCCTTTATTTCTTTCTCTCACCTGATTGCCCTGGCCAGAACTTCCAATACTATGTTGAATAGGAGTTGTGAGAGAGGGTATCCTTGTTTTGTGCCAGTTTTCAAAGGGAATGCTTCCAGCTTTTGCCAATTCAGTATGATATTGACTGAGGTTTATCATAAATAGCTCTTATTATTTTAAGATACGTTCCATCAGTACCTAGTTTATTGAGAGTTTTTAGCATGAAGGTCTGTTGAATTTTATCAAAGGCCTTTTCTGCACCTATTGAGATAATTGTGTGGTTTTTGTCATTGGTTCTGCTTATGTGATGGATTACATTTATTGTTTTGCGTATGTTGAACCAGGCTTGCATTCCAGCAGCAAAGCCAACTTGATCGTGGTGGATAAGCTTTTTGATGTGCTGTTGGATTCGGTTTGCCAGTATTTAATTGAGGATTTTCACATGGATGTTCATCAGGGATATTGGCCTGAAATTTTGTTTTTCTTGTGTCTCTGCCAGGTTTTGCTGTCAGGATGATGCTGGCCTCATAAAATCAGTTAGGGAGGAGTCCCTCTTTTTCTATTGTTTGGAATAGTTTCAGAAGGAATGGTACCAGCTCCTCTTTGAACCTGTGGTAGAATTCAGCTGTGAATCTATCTGGTCCCGGATTTTTTTGGTTGGTCAGCTATTAATTACTGCCTCAATTTCAGAACTTGTTATTGGTCTATTCAGGCATTTGACTTCTTCCTGGTTTAGTCTTGGGATGGTGTATGTGTCCAGGAATTTATCTATTTCTTCTAGATTTTCTAGTTTATTTGCATAGACATGTTTATAGTATTTTCTGATGGTAGTTTGTATTTCTGTGGGATCAGTGGTGATAGGCCTTTTATCATTTTTTATTGTGTCTATTTGATTCTTCTATCCTTCCTTCTTTATCTATTTTGTTAATCTTTTCAAAAAACCAGCTCCTGGATTCATTGATTTTTTTGAAGGGTTTTTCATGTCTCTATCTCCTTCAGTTCTGCTCTGATCTTAGTTATTTCTTGTCTTCTGCTAGCTTTTGAATTTGTTTGCTCTTGTTTCTCTAGTTCTTTTAATTTTGATGTTAGGGTGTCGATTTTAGATCTTTCCTGCTTTCTCCTGTGGGCAGTTAGTGCTGTAAATTTCCCTCTGGACACTGCTTTAGCTGTGTCCCAGAGATTCTAGTATGTTGTGCCTTTGTTCTCATTGGTTTCAAAGAATTATTTATTTCTGCCTTCATTTCATTAGTTACCCAGTAGTCATTCAGGAGCAGGTTGTTTAGTTTCCATGTAGTTGTGCAGTTTTGAGTGAGTTTCTTAATCCTTAGTTCCAATTTGATTGCACTTTGGTCTGAGAGACTGTGTGTTATGATTTCCATTCTTTTGCATTTGCTGAGGAGTGTTTTACTTCCAATTATGTTGTCAATTTTAGAATATGTGTGATTTGGTGCTGAGAAGAATGCATATTCTGTTCATTTGGGGTGGAGAGTTCTGTAAATGTCTATTAGGTCCACTTGGTCCAGAGCTGAGTTCAAATCCTGAACATCTTTGTTAATTTTCTGTCTCATTGATCTGTCTAATATTGACAGTGGAGTCTTAAAGTCTCCCACTATTATTGTGTGGGAGTCTAAGTCTCTTTATAGGTCTCTAAGAACTTGCTTTATGAATCTGGGTGCTCCTTTATTGGGTGCATATATATTTAGGATAGTTAGCTCTTCTTGTTGCATTGATCCTTTTACCATTATATAATGCCCTTCTTTGTCTGTTTTGATCTTTGT
The DNA here is from genome assembly GCA_963573385.1 of Cacajao melanocephalus. Taxonomy (NCBI): domain Eukaryota; kingdom Metazoa; phylum Chordata; class Mammalia; order Primates; family Pitheciidae; genus Cacajao; species Cacajao melanocephalus. Next base: position 31,325 of record CAUYLG010007941.1, on the reverse strand, counting down.
TGGTTTAAAGTCTGTTTTATCAGAGACTAGGATTGCAACCACTGCTTTTTTTTTTTTTTTTTTTTTTTGCTTTCCATTTGCTTGATAAATATTCTTCCATCCCTTTATTAAATAGCCTAGATTGCTTCTAGGCTACTCTATTCCACTAATCTATTTGTTCTAGCTCTATACGTTTTTGATCACTATATTCTTAATCATCTAACATACTAAATAATTTATTTTCATGTTTCTTGGCAGCCTTCTTTGCATATGGGATGGGTCTCCTGCATACAGCGCACCAATAGGTCATGACTGTTTATGCAATTTGCCAGTCTGTATCTTTTATTTGGGGCATTTAGCTCATTTACATTTAAGCTTAATATTGTATGTGTGAATTTGATCCTGCCATGATGATGCTAGTTGGTTGTTTTGCCCGTTAGTTGACGCAGTTTCTTCATAGTGTCAATTGTCTTTGCAATTTGGTATGTTTTTCAGTGGCTGGTACCTGTTTTTCCTTTCTACATTTAGTGCTTCCTTCAGGAGCTCTTGTAAGGCAGGCCTGGTGGTGACAAAGTCTCTCACCATTTGCTTGTCTGTAAAGGATTTTATTTCTCCTTCACTTATGAAGCTTAGTTTGGCTGGATATGAAATTCTGAGTTGCAAATTCTTTTCTTTAAGAATGTTTAGCTCGGTGCAGTGGCTCACACCTGTAATCCCAGCACTTTGGGAGGCTGAGGAGGGCAGATCACCTGAGGTTGGGAGTTTGAGACCAGCCTGACCAACATTGAGAAACCCCATCTCTACTAAAAATACAAAATTAGCTGGACATGGTGGCATATGCCTGTAATCCCAGCTACTTGGGAGGCTGAAGCAGGAGAATCACTCGAACCCAGGAGGCAGAGGTTGTGGTGAGCCAAGATCATGCCATTGCACTCCAGCCTGGGCAAGAAGAGCAAAACTCCATCTCAAAAAAGAATAAAGAAAATGTTGAATATTGCCCCTGACTCTCTTCTGGCTTGTAGGGTTTCTGCAAAGAGACCTACTCTTAGTCTGATGGGCTTCCCTTTGTGAAGGGAACTCTGCCTTTCTCTCTGGCTGTCCTTAATGTTTTTTCCTTCATTTCAACCTTGGTGAATCTGATGATTATGTGTCTTGGGGTTGCTCTTCCTGAGGAGTATCTTTGTGGTGTTCTCTGTATTTCCTGAATTGGAATGTTAGCCTGTCTTGTTAGGTTGGGGAAGTCCTCCTGAATAATATCCTGAAGAGTGTTTTCCAGCTTGGTACCATTCTCTCCATCACTTTCAGGTACACCAATCAAATGTAGATTTGGTCTTTCCACATAGTCCCATGTATCGTCGAGGCTTTGTTTGCCCCTTTTCATTCTTTTTTTCTCTAATCTTGTCTTCATGCTTTACTTTATTAAGTGATCTTCAATCTCTGATATCCTTTCGTCCACTTCATTAATTTGGCTACTGATACTTCTGTATGCTTCACAAAGTTCTCATGCTGTGTTCTTCAGCTCCTTCAAGTCATTTATGTTCTCTAAACTGGTTATTCTAGTTAGTGATTCCTCTAACTTTCTCTCAAGGTTCTTAGCTTCCTTGCATTGGGTTAGAACATGCTCCTTTAGCTCGGAGGAGTTTATTACCCACCTTCTGAAGCCTACTTATGTCAATTTGTCAAACTCATTCTTTGTCCAGTTTTGCTCCCTTGCCAGAAAGGGGTTATGATCCTTTGGAGGAGAAGAGGCGTTCTGGTTTTTGAAATTTTCAGCCTTTTTGTGCTGGTTTTTCCTCATCTTCACGGATTTATCTACCTTTAGTCTTTGATGTTGGTGACCTTCAGATGGGGTTTCTGTGTAGGCGTCCTTTTAGTTGATGTTGATGCTATTCATTTCTGTTTGTTAGTTTTCCTTCTAACAGTCAGCCCCCTGTGCTGCAGGTCTGCTGGAGTTTGGTTGAGGTCCACACCAGACTATTTGCCTGAGTATCACCAGCAGAGGCTGCAGAACAGCAAAGATTGCTTCCTGTTCCTTCCTCTGGAAGCTTCATCCCAGAGGGGTGCCTGCCGGATACCAGCTGGAGCTCTCCTGTATGAGATGTCTGTAGACCCTTGTTGGGAGGTGTCTCCCAGTCAGGAGTCTTGGGGGTCAGGGACCCAATTCAGGAGGCAGTCTGTTTCTTAGCAGGGCTTGAGTGCTGTGCTTGGAGATCTGCTGCTCTCTTCAGAGCCAGTAGGCAGGAACATTTAAGTCTGCTGAAGCTTCACCCACAGCCACCTCTTTCCCCAGGTGCTCTGCCCCAGGGAGATCAGAATTTGATCTATAAGCCCCTGGGGCTGCTGCTTTTCTTTCAGAGATTCCCTGCCCAGAGAGGAGGAATCTAGAGAGGCAGTCTGGCTGCAGCGGCTTTGCCAAGCTGCAGTGGGTTCTGTTCAGTTCAAACTTCCAGGCACCTTTGTTTCCACTGTGAGGGGAAAATCCCCTACTCAAGCCTCAATAATGGTAGATGCCCCTCCACCCACCCACCTTGAGCATTCCAGGTCAACTTCAGACTACCATGCTGGCAGCAAGAATTTCAAGCCAGTGGATCTTAGCTTGCTGGGCTCCGTGAGGGTGGGATCCTCTGAGCTAGACCACTTGGCTCCCTGGCTTCAGCCCTCTTTCCAGGGGAGTGAATGGTTCTGTCTCTCTGGCATTCCAGGCACCACTGGGGTATGCAAAAAACAAACAAACAAACAAACAAAAACCTCCTGCCACTGTCTGCCCAAACAGCTGCCCAATTTTATGCTTGAAACCCAGGGCCCTGAGGGAGTCTCCTGGTCTACAGGTTGCAAAGACCACAGGAAAAACATAGTATCTGGGCCAGAATGCACCATTCCTCATGGCACAGTACCTCACAGCTTCCCTTGGCCAGGGGAGGAAGTTCCCCAACCCCTTGCACTTCCCAGGTGAGGCAGTGCCCTACCCTGCTTCAGCTCATCCTCTGTGGGCTGCACCCACTGTCCAACCAGTCCCAGTGAAATAAGCCAGGTACCTCAGTTGGAAATGCAGAATTCACCCACCTTCTGTGTTGACCTCGCTGACAGCTGCAGACCAGAGCTGTCCCTATTCTGCCATCTTGCCCGCAACTCCTCCTTTTCTGTGAATTTCTGTTCATACTGTTCGGACATTTTTGCATTGGGTTTATCTATATTGATATGTTCTTTATGTCATGTATTGCAAATATTTTCTCTAGTGTATAACTTCCTGTACTTTTTTGGACGGAGTTTGATATTTAAAGTATTTTTATGTGGTCGAATTTGCTAATATTTTTATTTGTAATTTCTGATGTAATGCTGTAATATGAAAAGTTTTTTCAATGATAAAAACATTATATATTTTCATTTTTACAATTCTGATTTTTATGTTTTGATATTCAACAAGTGTTAGGAATCTAATTTTATTTTTTCCAGTGAAAATTGATGTTGCCTTCAAACTATTCTTTTATTAAGCAAACCTCTCCCACTGATCTGAAATGCGACCTTTATTATGTATTTATTCCTCACATTAACCAGATTGTTACCTAGGCTATTCTGTTCCACTAATCTATTTGTTCTAGCTCTATATTTTTTTATCACCATATCCTTAATTACCTAACCTACTAAATAATTTATTTTCATGTTTCTTGGCAGCCTTCTCTGCTGGAATTGTAAGCTACACAAGACAAGGAAATTCCTGTTTTTTCACTAATGTATCCCTCCCAAGTACCTAGAACAGTATAGCCCCATAGTAGGCATTAGGTAAACTTGTTAAATAGATGTTTGCAAAACTTGTCTTCCCAGCCAGGAATGATGTATCTCTTCATTATTTTTATTTTCTCTGATTGATCTAGTCTAATCTTTTATTCCTTCTTGAGTCAATTTTAGAAGTTTGTATCTTTCTAGGAAATCATTCATTTTTATCTAGATTTTCTAATTTATTGGTAAAAGTATCCTATTTTAACTTTTAAATTTCTTATGTACCTGTAATTATATTATCTTCCTTATGTATAGTATTGTTTGTGCCCCACCTCCTTGTTAGTTAGGCTTGCAAGAAATTTTCTATTTTCTTAGGTTTTTGTTTTGGCTTTCTTTTCCTTTTAAAAAGAATTCTGAATTTTATCTACTTTCTTTTTTATTTAATTCCTTGATTTCTACTTTTGTCATTATTGATTCTTCACTCCTGCTTTCTTTTTGTAATTAGTCATCTCTCGCCTGCTTACCAAATTAAATAGTTCATTTATTTTTAGTCTTTCTTGTTTTCTAAGCATTTAAAACTACACACCAGCAAAAGGCTATGAATGAAGAAAATTTCATGTGGCTTTAGCTGCATCCCATGAGATTTTCCATATAATGTTCTTATTGTCATTATCTTTTAAATCATTCTTAATTCTCATTTTAACTTCATATTTAATGCAAGGATCATTTATAATGTTTGTTGTCAGCAGTGTGATCAGAAAAGAGAAGGTGCTATGAAAGCAAATATTGGGAACATCAATCCAGATGTGTGGGATCAGAAAACTAGGCGTGGAGGAAACGACTTCCAAACTGAAAACTAGGGAGAGCGTATATATATTAGAAAAATGATTTCGCTGGTTAGGATGGGGGATTAAGGTGGCATTCCAAGCTGAGAATACAGCATGTGCAAAGATGTGGAGGTAGGAAAGGACATGGCAAGTTTGGGAACTGACTAGATAACACAATGTAAGGCAAAAAATGGCAAGAGACAAACCTGGCTAAAGGACAGCGAGACCATATCATGAAGCAATTTGGACATTATATATAATCCAAAAACAGCATATTGTTTCATGAGCTTTTAAATGTTATATATCATTATACTGTATGCATCCTGCAATTACTTTTTCATTCAGCATAAAAATATACGTTATTATATCATCCATTCACATTTCTCCCCTTCCATCTCATGATCTACTGCACTAATTTCTGATTAGGTAAGTTTAAGTAGAATGTAATTTATGGTAGTTTGTAAAAATGTTACTGATTTATTCTGATTCCAAATGTAAGATGCATAAACACAACGCAACCTGACCCTCCCTGACGCTATGAATTCCCCTTCATCCTTCCAACCAGTCCTCTCCAAGTGTGGTCTTTCGACAATTAAAGAAAGTTTATTCCTAGAGGCCGTACACAGAGAATGTCATACTTGAAAGAAAGCTATGAAATCAGCTTGTCCAACTGGTCATTTTACAGACATAGCAACACAACTAAAGAGGTTAAGATAGTTACCCTCTATGACCCACTGTGACTTAGGCAGAGTATTACGTGGAGAAAGTTGATTACTATGAGTGAACCTGCAGAAGTAGGCTGTATTTTATACCACTCTCACCCCCACTGACCTCCATGTCTTCATCCCAGCTATATTAGCCTGCTAGGGATGTCCCAACAAAATCCCACAGACTGGGCAGCTCAAACAACAGAAATTTAGATAGTTATCTTATTTCTAGAGGCTAGGAGTCCAAGATCAAGGTACTGTCAAGATTGGTTTCTGATGAGGCCTCTATTCCTGGCTTGGAGACGGTTGCCTTCTTGCTGTGTCCTCAAGAAGCCTTTCTTCTCTGTGTGCCCAGAGGGATCCCTGGCATCTCTTCCTCTTCTTATAAGGGCTCCAGTTCTACTAGACTGGGACCCCCTGCTTCTTAGCCCATTTTACATTAATTACCTCCTGAAACGCCCTATCTCCAAACATAGTCTCATTGAAGGTTTGGGCTTCAACACAAGAATTTGAGGGGGACACAATTCAATCCACAACACAATGCAGAATTCCTAATAACACTATTGCTGCCATGCTCATCATCATTGTTACTTAATACATGAATTCCAGCTCCTTTTTATGCTAAATGATGTTATATAAAAAGTGATATGGTATTCAAGAAGAAAACTGAATACTCTACAATGAAGTGGGAGGGAAGCTCCCCAATATAGCGTAAAGTTATGGGTTCATACCTGCACGTTCTACCTTTCCCAAAGTCTGTAAATAGTCATTATAAAACAAATTATTTTGGTTGAAAGTACACTTAACTAAAACAGCATGATTTATGGTTACTTAGACTAACATAAACTTTTCTCTTTTTTCCAGATTATTATGGAAATGTTTTGGTAAAAATGGAAAATAATGTAATATTTTTTTCCAAGATTAATATTGGAGATGCAGTAAAGCTGCATTTATGGGCAAGAAACACAACGAAAGCGTTCATTTTATTAAATACATCTGGTCATACATACTTCCTGTATGCTTTTGACGATGGCAAGATAGAAATACAGGACTATCCCTTAGGTCTGGAAATAAAAAGTATAACTTTCAAGACAAAAGACAAATGCCCATACGTGGCATTTCATAATAATATTACACATGTTTTTTACTTTCTGGACAAGGGAGAGGCTCTGACAGTTTGGACTCAAATAGTCTATCCAGAAAATAATGGCCTGTATGTTATTATGGAATCCTATGGCCCAAAAATATTAGAAGTGAGACATAACATTTCCTTTGAAGTTGCCTTTGGATACTGCACCAAAACTCTGGTAAGTTAATATTTTTAATTTCTTCATTTGGTTTTAATAAGTATAAAAGTATAATATTAACATTTTTATAAATGGATTTCCCTTCTAGGCTCAGCTGGGAAAATGTCGAGGAATGGCTGAGTTTTTAATAACATGATAAGCCATTAATTCACAAGCCATTATTTTTGCTTTTAATATCCAAGCCCTCTTTGCCACCTAATAACTAGTAACACATTCCTTCAAAACTCATTGATTGTCGATTGTATTGTTCACTTTTTTTTTAATGCGTGGCTTTCCTGTGGACTTCCGTTATCTATTGTAGTATAACAAACCTCCTCAAAACCGAATTGCTTTAAACAACAACCAATTCTACGAGTCAATTCAATTTGGGCTCTAAGTAGCCGGGCAGTTCTGCTGGTTTTACCTGGGTTCTTTGATATGGTATGGGCATCTAGTAATTCATCTGCAACTAGATGACCTAAGACGGCCTCATTAATCTAAGAGGCCTCAGCTGGAACACTTGATTGTGCCGGATAAGCCAGGTTTAGTGTTATCCTCCAGACTAGACCTGGCTTCTTCCATGGCAGTCTCAGGGCAGCATTCCAAGGCAGTGAGAGCAGAACCTAGGCTAGGCCACATATCCCTAACTCATAGGATGGGGACATAAACTCTACCTCTTATGAAGAAATAGCAAGTTACACTGTAAAGAGACATGCATATGGGAATGGGAAGAATTATTGCAGCCATCTTTGCAAACTATGTCATAATAGGTATAAATATACTGTGTATATTATGTTGTATAGTGTATTTCCAATTAATATCATAATGTGAGCATTTCACACATTACTTTAATTTCTTCTTGAAAACTGTGTAACCCAAGTGGCAGTGTCTGTTCCCCACCTTCCCTTTCTAGGCTCAGCTTCCTTAAGCACATATAATAGTGGGTCTGCTATCTGATACAATTGAATGGAAGTGGTCAGCCAATTCCAAAGACAGTGAAAGCAGAGAACCATAAAAAGTGAAACCAATCTATGTGAAACATTTTATTTTCACTTAAATATATGTGAAACATTTTACTTTAATTTAAATATATGTAAAACACGTTAGTTTCATTTAAATGAACATTCATTTATTAGACAATCTTTTCATATAGGACCAAAGCCTTTTCTTTAAAATAGGTCCACTTATTATAGCTCCTCATCTCCTTTTTTGTATAACCTTGCTCATAATGCAACATCTTTGAGTTCTTATTTCAGTTTCTTTAAGATAAAGGAAAAAAATACTTAAAGGCACTGGCAAAGCAACTGAAGCTCTAGAATTTTATAATATTTTTCCGTTGTTTTAGTATTACTTTGCTCTTATTTTCTAATTCAGCAATTTCCTCAGTTACTTGCTTTATCAAAATTTTTCAAAAAATCAACTTAGTTCTCAAAGAAACAGTAACTCTACTTTCATTTGATACTTATTTTATCAATCTATAACATTACATATAATTACTTATAATCTGGCATAAACAGATTTGGAAACAACACGGATTTAGATTTATATGGAGTCCTATGGATAGACCTTAAAACACAGAGTTGAATGAAAATTATAAGAAACTATTTGAAATCTATCTTAGTCCATTTGGGCTACATAACAAAAATAGCTCAAACCAGGTGACTTACAACAACAGAAATTTACTTTCTCACAGTTCTGGAGGCTGGGAAGTCCAAGATCAAGGTGCCAGCAGGCTCGGTCTCTGGTGAGGGCCCATTCCTCACAGACAATGTCTTTTCACCATGTCCTCACGTGGCAAAGGGGCAAGGCCACTTGCTTAGTGCTCTTATAAAAGAGGCCTCTTTTATCCTATAAAGGAGGTTCTGCCCTCATGACCTAATCACTTCCCAAAGGGCTCCACTGCCTAATACTATCATATTGGTGATTAGGTTTTAACATACAAATTTTAGAGGAACACAAACATTCAGACCGTAGCACTATCAATGTCATATTTATGAATATCACAAATACGTACACATAAATAACAAACAAAAAGGCATTACGCATATTTCAAGGATACAAAGATACCAAATGTATATTTTCAAGGATACAAACATAGCTGTTTGATATATGATATTGCTGTCTGCTATGGGGGAAGATGATACAGGGAAAAAGTAAAATATGATAAATAAAATAAGACTGGATTGATAATGTACCAAAATAAAAGGATATATTTAACTGATGGTTCTCTTTCCAAGAATCTGATGTATAGTATACAGTTGATTCTTCAATAATGTGAGGATTGGGGCATCAACCCCTGCCCAGTCGAAAATCTGGTATAACTTTTATCAGTTAGTTGTTTGTTTGAGACGAAGTTTCGCTCTTGTCACCCAGGCTGGAGTGCAGTGGTGTGATCTCGGCTCACTGCAACCTCTACCTCCCCAGTTCAATTGATCTTCCTTCCTCAGCCACCCGAGTAGCTGGGATTACAGCCACATGCCACCATGACCAGCTAATACTTGTATTTCTAGTAGAGAGAGGGTTTCACCATGTTGGCCAGGCCGGTCTCAAATTCCTCACCTCAGGTGATCTGCCCCCTTGGCCTCCCAAAGTGCTGGGATTACAGGTGTAAGTCACCACGCCTGGCCGTGGTATAACTTTTGACTCCCCAAAAGCTTAACTACTAACAGGCTACTGTTGACTGGAAGCCTAACATAAACAGCCTATTACATATATTTTCTATGTATTATATGCTATATTCTTATAATAAAGCTAGAGAAAATAAATGCAATTAAGAAAATCATAAGGAAGAGAAAATACATTTATAATACTATACTGTATTTATCAATACTGTAAGTTTACATCATCTGTTTACAAGATAAATGACCTGAAATTATGGGCAACCTAGCTGCAGACCTCAGTCTACAGATATATATATATATAGCACTCTCTCTCTCTCCCTGTCTCTCTCTCTATATATAAAATATACATATATACATCTATCTATATGTCTGTATATACATATGTATATATGTGTATGTATACATACACATACAAATATGTATATACATACATATTTGAAAAACCTATATATACACACATATATAACTGTATATATACGTATATATACATATATATAACTGTATATATACATATATACAGTTATACATATAACTGTATATATATATATATACAGTTACATATCAATCAATTCAACATTTTTTTTCATTTCTCTTTTTTTGTTTTGTTTTTCGATTTTCTCTCTGATACAACATTTTCTTGTAATGTTATGACTTTTCTCTGCTTGGAAGCACCTTCCACAGCATCATTAGTGGCACTTCACATGGGCCCATGGTGTTACTCCAGGTTTACAGTATTGCAGTAAACATGGTTAAAAAATATGTAAGAGCCACAAGAGATCAGTTTTTACTGTGATATGCAATTTACTGGAAGAACAAACTGCCCATAGGATGTCTAGCGTCACACGGCATTTTAAGCAGATATTCACAACACTTGAGCTCACAGCAGTAGCAATCGGAGGTGGCTGTGAAATGATCACATAATACAGCATGTACTGCAGTTAATTTCATGCAGTTATGGTTTATTACTGCAAGTTTTGATAAATTTAACTTTATCATAGATCTGTACATATTTTCTGGTAGCAAATGATAAAATAGACTAGTATCCACATATATTTTATGCACTCATGAAACACCTAACATTTCTTAATTTTTTCAATATTCTAGGCTGCATGGTTCAACTGTAAGTTTTCTTCAAATTGCTGCAAATCTCCCAAAAATTTTCCAGAATGCTAATTAGAAAAAAATCCATGTATAAGTGTACTTGCACAGTTCAAACTTGTGTTGTTCAAGGGTCAACTGTATATTTGTGTGTTTGCAACTCAGACCCTCAAAATACTAGTTATTCATAAAAATATCTACAAATGACCAATGGCAATGAAACATGGCATTTTGCAAAAATACAAAATTTGCATTTTTAGTAAAATACTGGCTCTATCATTTACTACCAAATGACACTGTAATTCTCTCATCTGCAAATTGGGATAATAACAGAATGAAAGTACCTACCTCATAAGGTTCTTTTTTTCTAATTTTTTTTCCCTTCTTTCAACTTGACACATGAAGTTCTTACGAGGATTAAATGAGTTAGTACACATTAAGGACTTAGCAAAGAACCTGGCACATAGTAAATACTGTATGTATGCGTTACTACAAATACTACCACTGTTACCACCACTCCTACTACTACTGTCACTACAACCACCATATTTTATCAATTCTAAGGCACTTTTTTTTTCTTTTTTTCTTTTTTGAGACAGGGTCTCACTCTGTCATCCAGGCTGGAGTGCAGTGGCATAACCTCTGTTTACTGCGACCTCCATTTCCCAGGTTCAAGCAATTCTCGTGTCTCAGCCTCCAGAGTAATTAGAATTACAGGTGTGTGCCACCACGCCTAATTTTTGTATTTTTTTCTTTAGTAGAGGCAGGGTTTCACCATGTTGGCCAAACTGGTCTCAAACTCCTGAACTCAAGTGATCTGCTCAATAAGGCACTTTTTTCTTAACATTTAATGTCTCTGAAAACAGGACGAGTGTTACATCCTACAGCAATTTAGGTTCAATGAAGTACAATAGTATTGTGAAAACACCTTGCTTATATAATGCAGACTGGGTCACTGTAACTTCACAGACTAATTAATGGCTAGTACATTGCTAAGCATCATAGCTAATCATTCGTTTTTAAAAAATGAATATAACATCCACATACAAAAGTAAATACCCAACATTTATGCATAATTTAGCAAATTATTATAAACCAAACACCCATGTAATTACCATTCAAATCAAAAAAAATATAACATCAGAAGCACTCAAAGCCCTCCTGTGTTTTCCCTGATCAGAATTGTCTCCCTTTTCCAAGTTAAGCATTAGTCTGACTTTTGTGGTAATATTTCCTTACTTTTTGGCCAGGCGTGGTGGCTCACATCTGTAATCCCAGCACTTTGGGAGGCCAAGGTGGGCAGATGGCCTGAGGTCAGGAGTTCAAGACCAGCCTGGCCAACATGGTGAAACCCCGTCTCTACTAAAAATGCAAATGGCAGGCACCTGTAATCCCAGCTACTGGGGAGGCTGAGGCAGGAAAAAATCACTTGAACCCAGGAGGCAGAGGTTGCAGTGAGCCAAGATCACACCATTGCTCTTCACTAAATAATATAGCTAAGCTTTGTCTATTTTTAAACTACATATGAATGAAGTAAATGCATATATATTATATACACACATCCATACATAAAGATCTACATATATTGTATTTTTGTCTTGCTTTTGTCTTTGAATATTATGCTTATCAAAGTCCATGTTGTTTTCTTGCACACGTATGTTTATTGCGGCACTGTTCACAATAGCAAAGACTTGGAACCAACCCAAATGCCCATCAATGATAGACTGGATAAAGAAAATGTGGCACATATACACTATGGAATACTATGCAGCCATGAAAAAGGATGAGTTCATGTCCTTTGCAGGAACATGAATAAAGCTGGAAACCATCATTCTCAGCAAACTAACACAAGAACAGAAAACCAAACATCACATGTTCTCACTCATAAGTGGGTGTTGAACAATGAGAACACACGGACACAGGGAGGGGAATATCACACTCTAGGGCCTGTTGGGGGGTGGGGGTCTAGGGGAGGGATAACAGGAAGTAGGGGGATAAGGGAGGGATAGCATTAGGAGAAATACCTAATGTAGATGATGGGTTGGTGGATGTAGCAAACCACCATGGCACATGTATACCTATGTAACAAACCTGCATGTTCTGCACATGTACCCCAGAACTTAAAGTATAATAATTTTTAAAAAAGAAGAAATGAACTAACCTAAGCAGCTTTGGAAAACATATGGTAGCTGGATCCTGTGGGACTAAAAGAAAAAACTGTTTCCAAGCATTGCTTTCTAATTAACAAATTTGTTTTTCACAGAGGTATAGGTTAACAATTATGAAATTACTTTATGTATATCCTAGATTTGATCAAATAATTAAATATATTGTAAATAATAAGAGCCAGAGTTGTCAATGTTAGAGAAAAGAGCTACAAATATTAAAAATAAATGAAGCTAGAATGAAAAAAATAAAGTCCATGTTGCTTTCTGTAGCTGTCATTCATTCATACTACTGATCTATTGTGTTCCTCTGTATGAATGTGCTACAAGAGATCGTTAGCCATTTTACTGTTGATGAACATTGGTTTGTTTCTATTTGGGGGCTATTCTGAATAATGTAACAATGAATATTTTAGTATATGCCTCCTGTAAAGCACATATAAATATTTTTATCGGGTAGAATTACTTTTACGTGAGATACTTGGTGAGGCTGTAAATTCAATTTATATTACAATTTTGCAACATTTTATTATGGAAATGTCAAACATATATAAAAGTTGAAAGAATTTTACATTTAACACCTCTATACTCACTACGTAGATTAATATTTTATTATACTTGCTTTATTACATATCTATGCATCTATCTATCCACCATTCAATCTTGTTGATCACTTACAAGTGATCATAATCATTACGTACCCTAATGAAGACATTGTACGTTCCTAGATGTGGAAAGCTATATGCTACTAAAGTGGGATCACAACCCGCGCCCCCACAATTTCCCTGCTTTATGTAAATTTTTAAATTTTTTTTTTCAGTTACTAATGTTTTATCAGAAGATAAATTATGAGAGAACAGATGATTACTTCGGAATGCAGTAAGTATGACTTTTAAAAGAACTCTCTCATTATCAAATATCCTATTCAGGTTATTGATTTGTAGGTATTCTTTTATTTAAATGGCCACATATCCTTTTAAATATTCAAAGTTCAAATTCCTTTCAGTGGCTGGATGGATGTAAAATTAATATTTAACTGTAAGAAGCGTAAAATACTCTTTGTAGTTTAATAAGAAACGTGACCTATCTGAAGTTCTCATTCATCCAAATGAAGATTCAAAAAAAAGTACTATTTCTTAACTGAATAATTTTCAAGCATGTTTTATCACCAGTTCTCATCTCAAAGTATCTACATACCATCACTAGCAAAAACAGGAACTCTGATATCACAGAAACATCTTTAACTATGTGTAGAGCCAGATAAAATGCCATCTTTGACTCCTGCAGTAAGGTTGCAGCTAGGCTACCTGAAGGGAGACAGCCAACATGGAATTCTGTGTTGAGGCATTCTTATGGCTATCATTACAACCTGGTAGTATTTTCTTGTAAAAATAGCATATTTTCCCTAGGAAAAATCCGTTTTTCTTTCGTCTGGTGCTACTCCAAATGAGTTTGACTACCTACTCTATGCCAAGCACTTTCTAGGTATTTAAAATACATGGTAAACGAGAAAGATGAAGTTCTAATGTCATGGAACTCATTCTCCAGTAGGAAAACAGCAAATCATCAAATAAGTAATTCCAAATACTGGTAAGTGCTATGAAGAAAAGAAAACAGAAATACATATATCAGTGATAGAGACTGATCAGGGAGAGTAGGAGAAAATGCTCCTTTAGACTCCGTAGCCAGGAGAGGCTCAATTCATTCCTTTCCCTTTCATCCACCAACTTACCTCTTTGTGCTTCTAATGGTGTAGGTTCCTTTGGGTATTTTTTGTTTTGTGGATATTTACTAAGATTTACATTGCTATAGAATACAAATAAAATTGCCCAGGATATTTTTTTACATTTGCTCGTCTCCAGTTTTGTTTTTTGTTTTTTGTGGTTTTTTTTTTTTTTTTTTTGACAAAAACCAACCTTTGCAGGTGTAGGTATAAATCTAACTTTCAAATTTTCTTCTTTATTTTTTAGCCCTCACACTTTGCTTGAACACAAAATGATTCATGTGCCCTTCATAGTGGAGAAAGGCATTATATCTGACCTAGCTTTCAATCCCAGATTATATTACACAGCTGAGTGTGGCTCAGAAAACTAACTTGACAACTCACTCTTTATTGCTCCAAAGGTGTTATCAATATGAGGGGAAAACGTGTAGGGGCCAGAGGAGGGACCCACACAGTAGTTGCTACCTTCAGGCAGGTCCAGATGTCAGCAGCACAGCCCCATTTTCCAGGGACTATGTTAATGAAATAGGATGGCTGAAATGCTGGTAGGATGCTAATTTCTGTTTCCCATCCCATTAACCCAATGGTGGCCAAAACATGGGATGCCATGAGGTGGGAGCCACTTTACAGTATGACCACCACACAGAGCTGCCTTAGCAGAAGCAGAGAGCTGTTACCACCAACACCATCCTCCAGGCCTGGAGAAATTTGTGTGGGAGTTCAATCACATAGTGTACATGGGACTTTGCATATAATCTATCAGAAAGACAGTGTCATGCCTGTCTCTCACATGATCTAATAACCTGCACGGATTGTTTTTCCTAGAGACAACAACACGGGGCTTGTGTTGATTCAAGTTCGACCTAGTGAATATTCAAAAGCATGTTCAGTACCCCAAAAGGTGAGTGACATGCGTTGAAGACCCAAATATTTTACTTCAAGAATGTATAGATGGTAAACCAAATAATGCATACAATACCTCCATACAATACCACTCTCCCATTACTTAGCAACTCTGCGTAATGTTCTACTGTAAAGATAGCATCATTTTGGCTGGGCGGGGTGGCTCATGCCTGTAATCCCAGCACTCTGGGAGGCCAAGGTGGGCAGATCAACTGAGGTTAGGAGTTTGAGACCAGCCTGACCAACATGGAGGCACCCTGTCTCTACTAAAAATACAATATTAGCCAGGCATGGTGGCATATGCCTGTAATCCCAGCTACTCCAGAGGCAAGGCAGGAGAATCGCTTGAACCCAGGAGGCAGAGGTTGCAATGAGCCAGGATTGCACCATTGCAACTCCAGCCTGGGCAACAACAGCAAAACTCCGTCAAAAAAGAAAAAATAGCATCATTTCATTTTGAAGACAGAAGATTTCTGCCCTCTGTGAGTTTATCACCTAAAGTGGGATATATAAACACATACAAAAATGCAAAACTATTAGTTTCTGGAGTTATAAAGATATATAAAATTGTGTAAAGGAAAACTGAAAATTAGTGGGAATGACAAAAGTTGGATATGGTTTGTCAAAGAAGACTGCCGGACACAGCCATTTATTTCTTCAAAAATCATTTATTCATAATTTTTTTAAAAAAAGAAAAAGATCATTTATTCATTTAAAAAAGTATATTGTATGCCTACTGTGTTTCTGTGTCTCAGCCTATGTGCTGGGTAATGGGAGTTTCAAAGATACAAGGACAGAGTACATTCCCTAGAGGTGAATATAAATGAGCCTAAGAGAACGAGGCATACACAGTTCTCAAATAGCCCAGAAGAAAGCAGACTAAGGAAGTTTCCTGTGATTGGGAGGGAAAAGATGAAAACAAAGGGATACACAAAATAACTGGTGATGGATAAGTAGTTCAGCAGGCAGATGCAAAACAGTTCTAGGAAAAGGCAGAGAAGAATGAAATAGCATCAGAGTATTCACGTAACTGAACTTACTGTTGTTATATTATATATTATATTACATTATATTATTGTGACATTAAACACAAATTCTTAACAACTCCACCTCTTTTGAGTCTATGTTTCACACTTGTCTCCTCTCTTTATTACTTCCCAGCCTAACATTCAATAAACATCTATTGAGCACCTATTGCATACCAGTATCAGGCATTCTGTTATATATGGGGAATACAAAGTCCAATAGGACCCGGCCCCTCCCAGTCAGAACCCACTCGTGAGGAACCTGCGTTCCTACCGGGGCAACGTTCCATACATTTAGAGGGAGCCTTGAACTGAGGCAGACATGATCCATCCTTGGGCACTGTGAACACACACTGCTTCCCTAGGAAATTGCCTGCAGTTGCATACCAACAGCTCCCCTGTCTGCCTACCACATGCCAGCTTAACCACGTGGGATGTAAGAAACCACAGCCTAGCAAGTTCCTGCCCTAGCCTAGTCTGCACTTTCTATCTTTAACTGCTTTTCCCCTCTTCCTTTAGGAAGCCCTCCCAGAACGCCATGGTTTCCTCCACCCCCCTCTAATCTATAGATTTGCTAGGGATCCCTATTCATTCTATCCTGCCCAGCCAAGACATTACAAAAGCAGTTTCATCTAACCCGAGTTCAGATCCATGCTCTACTACCTGCTGGCTTGGGTGGGCTGCTTACTCTGATCCACAGCTCTCACATCTGTAAAAGGGGGAATGTACCATCTATTTTATGGGGTTGTTGAGAGTATTAAATGAGATTTTCATATAAAGTACTCAAAACAATGCCTATGACATAGCAATTATCTAATATACTGGCTTCTTCCTTCTGTTTCCTCTCTGGTAACCTGCAGAGATGGACAGGTCAAATCTAGCCACCCCCTGTGCCCACTGCAGATACTTTGTCCTGACCTACCCACTGAAATAGAATGAAGAAAGATGCAGTAGCCCTTTCAGGCAACAGGAAAATGTGGCCTTGTAGAGGCAGGTCCTCTAATCAGCCAAGGAAATCAAAACATGTATGCAACTACGAAGTATGCGTTCAGCCACAAGCTGCCTTCCTTGTGCTCCCATACTCATGACTCAGCAAGCCATCAGCCTCCGAGATAAATATTGCAGAGACATAGGACCCAGCTCTGTGTATACACAGAACCATGGCCTACAGACTTAGCCCACTGGATGAAGTTAGGCCTTTGCTAAACCTGCTGGACCAAATGGACCTGGACTGCGCTATTTGAATAGGAGCCTACTGTCTTTGTCATTTAGTCTCCATAGCCTGCAGCAGAGCAGCAAACAGAACTGGCAGCTCCAACAAGACTGCATCTCACTCTTTAGCCACGCACTGAGAACTGGAAATGCAGAAATGTAGGCCAGCCCCCAGAGGGCCTTAGTGAATCCCTCCAATATGAATTTTTCCAGGGAGGGATGACTACAACTTTGTCCAATGCGTTATCTAACAGCATTTGTGTTGAGGGCCTTTAGAATCCCTGTCTCAGGTCAGTTAACCTGTCTGGTTAGAAGAAATATGCTGTGTCCGACTCTTGGTTAAGGCAGGAGCTGTCCTGCTCCGACTCTGCACTGAGGAGAAATGTTTTCATTTAGGCTCTGTGTCAGAATCTGTCTAATCAGGTGTCCAGTTCTGGGGAATATGTGTCAGCCCTGCAACAGTGGGCTCCCCACACTATACCTGTAACTCCTTTTTAATATCCACCTACAGGTTAACTCATATTTTCAGTCCTAGCCATGGTTGTTGATCCTGAGGCGTGGGGTGATTTTTGTCAACTAGAACAAGAAAGAGAAGAAATATTGCAAATGAGATCATCAAGTAATGGTGGGTCCTGACCATGATAGATTTGAACGCTTACGTTCTATGGATAATTTAGTAAACATAAAGGGCAAACCAATGCTTCTGATCAGGAAAGCAAAGATTTAATGATGGTGGGTGGTGAGGACTGTGGGTAGAGTTGTCGAGAGAACAAATCAGGCCCTGTGCATGAATCCAAGTGGCCCAGAAGATAAAATCCATGAACTCCCACTATGGAGCATGCCTTTGACATAAAGACTAGAAGATCTTGGTTTAGCAGGGTCAACTCTTCATGTCCACCAAACTTGGCTGGACATCATTCTTCTTCCCCACCCTCCTGACCCCCAAGTCCTTCTCATAGGCTAGGGAGTATTAGGGTTTTTTCAGATTTGCTTTGTGGAAATATGCAACATCCAAGGACATGCTTCGGGCAGAATGTCTAGACCCTTACATTCTGGGTCAGGTAGAAATGGAAGTAGGTATCGCAGTGGAGGGAGAAGCAGGACTGTGGTTACAAAGAAATAATGACTCTCTGACTGGAAAATTGACAGTTCTTATAAATAAATCTAAAGCATTCATCCAGTTTATTTTTGACTCTCACTATCTTTCTAAGCCTTCCTTTAATGTCTATATAGTAATTAACTGTATTTTAGTTTCATGTAACCTGTATATTATTTTTAAGCAACATATACCTACGCATTGCAAGCAGGGTAAGAGATTTTGCAAGAGTTCATTTTCCTAATAACTGAGATTTAATAGTCTTATCTTTAGATATAATGCATTCCAGCTACCAGACATAGCCATCTTCTTAGAAAAGTTCTGTGAAATTCTATTTTAATTTTTGTGTGTAATATTCATTCCACCCTGTTCTTACTGTAAAAGTATTGAATCTGTTAAAAAGAGAAGGTAAAAATTGCTGCCAACAGTAGTGGTATATTTGGGGATAGAGGCAATATACTTACTGCATCAGATTCCGGTGGGATTTTATTTGGTTGAGAATTACCCTTTTCCATATCAAATGCCCTTCTTGGGCATTACCAGCTCATGAGACAAAGCGTCATGACACAGCCTGTCTACATGATGCCACTGATGGTTTTGCACTTACCTTTCTCCACTGCATCCCAAAGTTTACTGACAGAGGAGCATGGGCTGTGTTAACAAAGCTATAGTATCCACAGGTCATTTGTTTTCAAACAAAGCACGTATGTGCATTTCTTTTAAAAAGCAACTAGGAGTAATGTTTAGAATAAATATCCATAAAATGAGGACAGTGGTTTAATATTTAATAATTAGCCTGTGGCCAGTGCTCCTTTGAATACAGAGTATTGCTGCTTAAAGCAGGAATAACAACACTAAGATGCATTTCACGTGATGCTGAGTACCCTGAGAAATTACCGATCTACTAACATGGAAACAGAAAGTCAAATTAGTAGCTGGATGGATTATAGAAACCTGCCGGCTGAGTCAGAGGTACAAACTGGAAGAAGGGAGTTGACAGTCATGGTTGTAGAGAAGCAGGTAAAAGATGAGTTTGGGCCCGGCGTGGTGGAATCTGTAATCCCAGCCTGTAATCCCAGCGCTTTGGGAGGCTGAGGCGGGTAGATCACATGAGGTCAGGAGTTCAAGACCAGCCTGACCAACATGGTGAAACCCTGTCTCTACTAAAAATACAAAATTAGCTGGGTGTGGTGGTGCATGCCTGTAATCCCAGCTACTTGGGAGGCTGAGGCAGGAAAATTGCTTGAACTTGGGAGGCGGGGGTTGCAGTAAGTCGATATTGCACCACTGCACTCCAGCCTGGGTGACAGCGAGACTCTGTCCCCACCACCAAAAAGATGAATGTGGATCAATTATTCCCTAAGATACAAACATAAGAAAGGAGAGACCCAAACTTTGGGCCTCCTGAGCAGTAAAGACAAAAGAAAGCAAAGAAAAAAAAGTGATCGAAGAAAGAGGAGGAAAACAGTGCAGAGCAGTAATATAAGAGAACCCTACATTTTAAAAGTTATTATTTTAAATCAAAAATGTAATTGGTTTTAGCTGTCATAATATTTTAGATCATGTGAATTAGAACCACTGAACTCACTACCTAAGTTACTTCATTTTAGGTGTTCCAAATAGCTGTTGGCTGTGATGATAAAAAATTCATTGCAGTTAAGGGGTAAGTATGTTTCCATTTGACCTGTGTTACTCTTTAAGTTTTAAAACAAATGGTGAACTAAATGATAATTACTAGTGACAAAAGCGTAGTGACTGACACATCCACAATAAAATCCAAAACTGAATTGATGCTCATGTCTAGATTCAATTGGTTTAAACTTCTTGCCAAATCAAATACTATATTTTAATCATACTAAAAATAAAAAGAATTAGCCTCTTTATTACTAGCATTTTTTTCACCTTTCCTTTTAATAAGCCAATTTCTATCCTTTATTTTTGCCTCTCTCAATCCTTCAGTTGACAGCTCATTCCCAGAAAAACCCAGAGAAACACCTATTTTCCATCCTTCTCAAACCAGTTATAATTTCATTTCCATTAGAGAACTGCTTCCACCCATATCAGAGAAGCCTCAGGTTTCTGCACCATTTTCTGTGGGAAATTTCTTAGAACAAGCCTAGCAGAACCACAGTCATTGCTCTAGAGAATCCCAAAGTGTGAATTCTGTCGGTTTTACTGTGGTTCACAAAGAAGCACATTGGACTGTGTGTCTTCCATTCGCCATAGCTCTCTTCTACGTGGAAGAAATTCAAAGGCAGCATACAGAAATCTGTTTAGCTGAGGCTAAATGTATACAGAGACAGAAATTTATTGTGATTCCTTTCCTTCCATTGGGAGTGGGAGGGAGAGTGGGGGAACACTGACTCTTATCTGTTTATGAAATTACTTGCTCTCTTCCAAAACAAATGTCTACCCCTCTGTCATTCTAATAATCTTTTGATTATTACTGAGTTGTATTAATCAGTTGCTGGATTGATAATTAAGTATTTGCATCTCATTCAGCATTTCCTAAATTTGCATTTCCTAAAATCTTTGCACCCGTAATTCCTTTCCCAGGAAATGCAAAAAGGCTAGCTGATTTATACAGCCTGTATCATCCTATTTCAGGGAGGATTTACATCTTTGCTCCTTAGATTATGGCCTATGGACCAACACTGGCATCACCTGAGAACTTGTTAGAAATGCAGATTCTCAGGCCTTAATCCACAGCTGCTGCATCAAAATCTGCATTTTTACAAAATTTCCGGGAGATTACGAGGGACATTAACGTTTGATAATAACTGCGCTAAACATATTACCAAAATTAATTCCCAGTACCACTGCATGCAGAATTCCTTCTCAGGGCCCTGATTTCCTTCCAAAGTGAGATGGAGAGTAGCTTGAAGCAGTCGGTTTCTAGAGGGGTCCAAACAGTAATTATCAAGCTTACTTACTCATCAGAATCACTTGGAGAACATGTTTTAAAAACACAGATGTTAGGACTTTACTCTGGGCCTCTTAGTCAATGACCCACTTCTCTGGAACCCTAAAACTCTAGTATCTTCGGCTCAGGTTGCAGTGGGCCTACGGTTTTTACAGTCACCAAGGGAGACCTGGAATAGCATGGGGACCAAGATACCTCTGGAGAGCCAGGAGACTTGTCAGTGAAGGAGAGTTGTCAACTCTTGGGGTTCGATTTAGGCTCAGGGTGAGGGATGGTCTAGACTTACAATATCTATCTAAAAATGGTGGTAATGAGAGTTCTTTCTAAGTTACATTGGAAGCAGCCAGCTAAAATGGTCAGATGAATAATTTACCTAACTAAAAACTTCTATAATTTCAAAGACCATGTAGTCTTCTTCTGTCTGCATGAACCCTAACCAGAAATTATGTTAACCCTTAACATAACTTCTTATCTGCATAGTCTCAAGGAGCAACTAGAAATCTTGGGTTTAAAAAAAAGCTTATGTCTAATAAAACAGTCCAAAGAAATTTGTTTTCATTTTGATAGATTTTCTATGAGTTTTTATTTTTGATTTGTGTGTGCATGTGCATGTTTTACCATAGCTGCTTTTTTAAAAAGTGTGATGAAATTCACAGAATATAAATTTGCCATTCTAAAGTATACAGTTCAATGGAATTAAGTACCTTCACAATGTTGTACGGTTAGCACCACTATCTAGTTCCACAATACTTTTGTCACCCCAAAAGGAAACTCTGTACCCAATTAGCAGTCATCTCCCATTCTCCCTTTCTCCCAGCCCCTGGCAACCATAATCTGCTCTCTCAAAATCATAATCTTTATGGATCTGGCTGCTCTGAATATTTCACATAAATGGAATCATACAATGTATGACCTTTTGTGTCCCACTGCATTACTTCGTCTGTTTTTGAGATTCAACTGTGTTGTGGCATATATTAGTCCCTCATTCCCTTTTATGGCTGAGTAATATTCCATTGAATGGATATACCACATTTTGTTTATCCAGCAGTTCGTGGATATTTGGGATGTTTCTACCTTTTGACTTTTGTGAATAGGGCAGCTATGATTATTTGTGTACAAGTGTTTCTTTGAACACCTGTTTTGAATTATTGTGGGTACGTACCTAGGAGTGGAATTGCTAGGTTGTATGGTAATCCTATGTTTAACTTGTTAAGGAACCTCCAAAGTGTTTTCCATAGCAGCTACGCTGTTTTACATTATCACTAGCAACATATATGGATCCCAATTTCTCTGCTTTCTTGCCATCCCTTGTTTCTTTCTCTTTTGGAGGGCTTTTGGTTTTTGTTCTGAATTGACAGATAAAATTGTATGTATTTAGCATGCACAACATGATGTTTTAAAAATACATTGTGGAATGACTGAATCTAGCTAATTAACATATGCATTACCTCACATAGTTATTATTTTGGTGGCAAGAAAACACTTTACATTTATTCTTTTTGCATTTTTCAAGAATACAATGTATCAGGAACTAAAGTCATTATGTTGCACGATGGGTCTCTCGAACTTACTCCTCCTATCTAATTCAAATTGTCTATCTTTTGAGCAACCTCTCCCCAAGCCCTACATCTTCTATAAATTTTTAATAAGCATGTACCAAATATAAGAGATAAATCCGTAGATTTCAAATTCTGGTATCTCCTAAAGCATTTATGAAACTGATGTTTTAAAAACAGAAACAGTAAGGCCACACACTAACCAGAGATTCTAATTCAGTAGATGATGATTCTGAGACACTCTCCAGTTTGAGAATCATTGAGTTAAATGATCAAATGTTTGTGCAAATATATAAGAAATAATGATATGACAACTTCATTATGTTTTGTTTTTTGTAGATTTAGTAAAGAAGGATGTCATCGCCATGATTTTTCTTATGTGATTGAAAAGTAAGAAATTTTTTAACATAAGCACTAAGTTTTATATTAATATAGTACCAGTACTTTACAGTAGTACTTATTCAGTGGATTATTATTCGCATCTGTGTGTTTGGCTGGACACTGGGCAGTCAGTTTTAGCATTAAGTAAAATGTGTACATGGTACAATTAACTTCTCTGAAACGTGTAAGAGAAAGAGTCAGTCTCCCCCTTCAATTTAATTAGATAAACAAAGCAAGCCTCATTTATATATATATATGTAGTCTCAAGTCCCATATTGTTCCCTCTAATTTAAGGAAGACATACAAGAATGTCTTTCCCTACATAATTTTTCTCAAATTCTACATGACTGAAGCCAGGTACAGTGGCTCACACCAATATTCTCAGCACTTTGGGAGGCCAAGGCGGGTGGATCACCTGAGGTCAAGAGTTCAAGACCAGCCTGGCCAATATGGCAAAACCCCGTTTCTACTAAAAATACAAAAAATTAGCCAGGCTTGGTGGCTCAAATTCTACATGACTGTAGTTCAGCTAGTTAGAAGTAATACATTTACCCGGGAAGTCCTGACACCAACGAACTGAACGTTTTTCTAGATTTTATATTTAATTGCATGCATATTTATTTTTAATAATGTGATGTATTAAAGATACAACTAAACACAATTTGACTTTTACCTTTGTAAGATAAAGATCTTCATTTTTTAAATGTTAAATATTTATTTGGCTGTCAAAATATAGAAGTCCATAGCCTCTGAAATATTTACAAGCATCTTTGAAAAGCTGTGAAATTTTCTGATTCTATTCAATTAAAATAAATGAAAGACTGTTTAACCAGTAGACATATTCTTCAAGTGATTTCGTTAATTAAGGCAGGGTGGAGGAGTGGCACAACCGAGATGGTCCAGGTTGCAGTGCTTGGTGAAAGCAGTCGGGGAAACACAAGGATGAGAAGAAAATGTTTAATAGTTGGTGAGGACAGCACTTTTCAGTGTCTAGGTGGCAGCTGTGCCTGAAAGGCAGGAATATGAAATAGACTCTGCCACTGTGATGGGAGTTTCCTGAGTCCATCCCCTGGAGTGTGGTAAAATATATGGAACATGTGGCTGGTAACAGTGATTCAAGTGTGAGAACTGAGAAGACGGAATGTGAGGGAGGTGATTTTGAAGGAATAAGTCCTTGACTTCATGAACGTGAAGCATTCTGCTGTAGTGAGAAATCTAAATTAGGAAATGTCTGAAGTTTTAAAATACACATCTATTGTTACTGATTCTGAAGTATCTTATTCTTTTATCTGCTAATATTCTGGAAAGAACTACACTGGAATAGCACAATGGACATGGGCTTTATCATCACCCATCCTTCTCAGTGGTAAAGGAAGGTGTGTAGCCTTAAACAAGTTTCACACAATTTCTGTGAATAGTACCAGATCTACAAAGAGAGAACAGTAATTCACACCTGAGTTGTTGTAAGAACGTGTTAATATGTATGGAAATCCGTGTGGAAAGTGCCTGAAACACAGTAAGTGCTCAGTATCTTATATTTATCTAGTTGACCTTTGTGATACCTCCTTACCTAAACAAAGTCATGGGTTTAGTTTTTAAGTTTGAAAAGAGGAAAGAGAAATAAATAATGATAAATATTTTTTATCATTTTTTACAGGTCATATCTGAGGTATCCACTATCTAAAAACTTGGTAAGAAAACTATAAAATTTTGTCAATGGACCAAATCTATAAAATCACTAAAGTATTTTTCCTTTTCTAGAAAGTAAGGTATAATTGGGAAGAATACGGCTGCCCCCTGAGGCTTGAGTTCACAGCAAAGTTTCACCCTTTGGTTCAATTGTAAGTATATTCTCATCAACATTTTTAACTTATATTGAAACTTTCGAACTAAAAGTATGAAAACAAGACTAATTGATCATGCATCTAACAATACATATTTTTGACTACTCAATATATGCGAGACTTAGTTTTCGGTACTAGTTATACAAAGCTGGGCTGTGATGGTTCCTGCGTGTTGAGGGACATTACAATTTGGCAGCTGAGAATTCAATGGGTAAGAGAGCTGAGAGCCTGTCTTCTAAGAAAGCCCTTGCTTTATCCCCTCTAAACCTCTCCCCAAGCGCCTACCAGCACCCCTGCCTATTTGGTAGGAACTACCCTCTCCAGGTGATAAAACTCCTCTTTCTGCAAGCCAATAGTAAATAAAAGCTTATAAGGAAAGAAGCTAGATTCCTGACAAGTACATTGAGGACATTTCAAAAATGTTATTCCTCACTCAGTTCTTATAGACAATATTTCAGCCAGGCACAATGGCTCACACCTGTAAGCCTAGTGCTTTGGGAGGCTGAGGCAGGATGGCCTGGGCCCAGGATATGGAAATCAGCATAGGCAACATAGCAAGACGCTATCGTTACAAAAGTTAAAGTAATTAGCCAGGTGTGGTGGTGTATGCCTGTGGTCCCAGGTACTTGGGAAGCTGAGAGGGGAGGATCACTTGAGCCCAGGAGGTAGAGGATGCAGTGAGCCAAGATTGCACCACTGCACGCTAGCCTGGGTAACAGAGTGAGACCTTGTCTCAGAAAACAAAAACAAATAATATTTAATAATAAAAATATGAATGAAATGCTATTGAAAAAACATTTCCAAGTGATTTTGTATTTGCTTTCTTCTCTGGCTCTATTCTTTAATTCTTGGTTTATTATTATAAAAGTGATACAGCTTGATACAAAATTTAAAATATAGAAAAAATATGAGGTAAATGACTCATATTTCTAAATTGTTTGCTATTGTAAATAGATAATAATGAATATTCATTCGTGTACATCTTTGGACACTAGTCCAGGTATGCTGTTAAGATAGATTGCTAGAAGTAAAATTCCCATGTCTCAAATACCAAAAAAAATTTTTTAGTCAAGGCTTTCAGCTTTTGGGGACCTCTTAGGCTGCAGACAGCTTCTGAGATCTCTCAAGGTGGGTAGGTATAGAAGTAATGAATCAGGCACTCCAATTTAGTGCTGCTACCAGAACTCTCCCCGCTGGGATCCTGGAGGCCTCTGCCAGCATGGTCTGGCCTCTACCCCTCACCCATGGCACTTCTAAGACTCTGCCGTGTGCCCTTTCCATCTTAAATCATACTCCAACAGTCTGCGCCACGGCTCTCCGTGCCATCCGGCCAATCTGCTTGCTTTCTTAGTTTTGATCTTCTTCGAGACATCTAATCATGTCACTGCCTCTCCTGGGCACCCAAAGCACAGCTTTCCCTGCCAGAGGTCTAGTCTGTTTGTGTTTTTGTTTTTATTTATATCATGCTTAACCCCCACAGGGTTAAAAAAAAAACTTAATCTCTCTCAGAGAAGTATACTCTCAGTTTACCATTACTAAACAGCTGCTTTGCACCAAGCACGGTGCTAGGCCCTGGAAATTGAAAGATGAATGACAGGATTTCTACCCTCAAGAGCAGAAGAGTCTGATAAAGCAGATAAACATATGCGCAAATATGCTAAGTATAATGATAGAATGGAGCAGTGTGGGTAGTTGGTATTGAAACTCAAAAGATTCCAACCCAGCTATAAAGAGAGTGGGGCTCTGGGAAATGTTCCAGAAGACTTGCATTTGAGCTGAGTCACTGAGTCTTAAAGGATAATGAATATTTTGCTAGAGGCAGAGGAGGGAAGGAGAGAAGTGGAGAGAGTAATGTTGAATTCCGCGGGGTAAGCCTTTCAAGTAAAACAGATAGTGTATAGTTCAAGCAATGTGATATTGTTGAGGCATAAAGTAAGTCCTGAAGTCTCAGGAGAAGCCGGGAACCTAGCTAGGATTTTGTTTTTAATTTTCTTAAGTCTTACGATCACCTATAACTTATAATTTTGTGTATATCTCCTCTACTTTAATCCTTCTAATAAGTTGGCAAAGCACCATTGCCAATCACACATAATAGAGAATAGCTGTTTAAAGACAATTCTAAGTTAAAACTTAGTCTGACTTAGTAAAGAGTTTGAAAGCAGTTTAACTTGCAACTATTTCTTGTCGCAATGACTTTTAAAAGGTGACAAGTGTCATCTTTAAATGTGAGAAGTGTTTTTATTTGATATTACATATAAACCATTAAAATGCCTTTTAATAAGTAAAAGGCAGCATTTTAGATACAGGGAATTCTAATTAGATTGGCAGAGTTAAGACGAAAAGCATAAACATTATGACCTTATCTTAAGCCCTTGCCTTTCACAGGCAAATGAACACAAATTAAAAAACAGGTGAGTCTTGCTCAGTTCTGAGACAGTGCACGGATTTCTCCAGTATTAAAACATATTCATACTAAAATATATTGTTATAACTTTAGTTATACACATCAAACTAAAAATCAGTCTCCAATAGGTTTGGGAATGCCATTCTCCTCTTTGTGAAAAATTGAACGTTACTCATCAGGTCCAATCATGTCCTTAGAAGGGGAAACAGGGATAGCATTTACTGAGTCCAAATTACTCTCAAAATTCAAAAAACTGATTACATTCCTTTAAGCAGAAGCCAGTCTTACTTATCAGGGCTGTCCAACAAAAATATTCTGCCAGTCATTCATGAGCTGAATTCTGGTGTATGGAATCAGTTACACTACAGTACTGAGAAGTCATGAGATAATTCTGGTTTGTGAGTAAATACGGCAGTGGCCAGTTCTTTCTGCCTTCTTTTTAGCACCAGTGGAGATCATTTTTGTTCCAGGGATGTACTTCTTGGGACTCTCCAATTGCTCCATCCACGGCTCCTCTCCATAGATCACGCCTTTGTTCTCATTGGTGTCTGTGTAAGAGGATCCAGACACCTCATCTGTCTTCCACCCACAGAGACCTTGGAGACTGGGCCCAGTCTTATGCTTGCCTCCCTTTTCCGTGGTGTGGCACTGGACACACTTCTAAACAAAAATATTTTTGCTTTTTTCAGCATCACCCATATTTAATTACCTCTTTTGTCACTCACACTACAAAGGCTCCCCCTTAGAAGCTTGACCCCACCTCCGTCTACCCCTCCCTCAACCCCTCCCCCGCCTCCCTCCCTCATGGCCTCTTAGTGTTGGGATGCCCCAAGGCTTGGGGATTTCTTTTCTGCATTTTAACTTTCTCTTTGAATACCGTCATCCAGTCACATGGGCCTCGATGTCTCAATATATTGATGTACCCCAACACTGCATCTGACCATCTCCCCTTGTATCCATCGAGTATGCTTAGGCTATGCTGCAGTAACAAATAAACCCTAAAATCCCAGTGCCTAACTCTCCATGTCATAGTCTGATATGTAGAGCAACATCATCTGGACATGGCCGCCGTGTGTGGGAAAAAGACTGGAGGATTGTATGGGATGTTGTAAAGGCTCAGAACTAGAGGTGGTTCCACCCACATCCCTTATCCAGAACCTATTGCCATGGCTCAAATCTAACTGCAAAGTGGTCTATAAAATGTAAATATCACATACAGTTCCTGAACCCCAGACTCACACATCCACTGAGATGTTAAATACATATATCATTTTCCCACTTAGATGTTGGATATATCAAACGTAACCTGTCCAAAACTGAATTTTTGATCTTCCCCTCAAAACCTGCTCCACCAATAGCCTTCCCTATTTTAAGTGACAGCAACCCCATCCTTCTTGTTGATCTGGCCAAAACTTTGGAATCTCCCTGACTCCTCCCTTTCTCTTATACCCTGCATTAAATCCATTAGCAAAGCCTATTGGTTCTATCTGTCAATACCTGCTACTACACTGACCCAGGCCATCATCACTGACTGGATTATTACAATTGCCTTTTTGTTGCTCTGTTTCCACTCATGCATCCATATAGCAGCAAGAGTAAAGCATTGAAAACAAAGTCAAAGCACCTTGCTCCTAAGCTCAAAATCCTTATCACTGAGTAAAAGCCAAGCCCTCACAGTGACTTATGAGGTTCTATTTGATTTTCTGCCTCTGCTACATTTCTGCTATTAAACGTCACCTCACTCACTCAAAGGCGGTGGAGCAGCTTCGTTATTGTTCCTCAGGTAAGAGTAGTTTCTATGAAATGGTGAGAACAGAAGCCAGACTGCAGGGGATTTGCAAAATAAATTAGAAGTTTACAAGTAGAGGCAAACACAGTCTACACTTTTTTAACTTTTGGCTGGAAAATAGAAGAGACAGGAATTTACCTATAGAGAAAAACACAAAATATGATTTGGATTTTCTTAAAGAGGAAGGATATATGAGCATGTTTACAGTTTGAAGATAAAGAAAGGAAGTTAAAAATTACTCATTTTGATTAGACTGACAGAGCAGACTGAGCTAAGCTGAGTCTCCCCCTACCCATGACAGACACGTGATCCTGGATGAAACATGACAAAAATATTTTGTACATGACTAAGCTTGAAAGAAGGCACACTCTCCAGAAGTGAAGAGAGAACTGAAAGTTAGAGCAATGCTCTTCAGCCTATCTGTGTATTGGCTTAGGAGCATTGGCTCAGGATAATGGAACTAGAAATTCGAAGCCATGTTTTAAAGCTCTGTGAGGCCAAGAGGCTCTTTGATAAATTCAGGATATATTAAGAGCTACCTAGTCCAAAAAAAAGAGAGAGAGAGAGAGAGACTAGAAAACTCTGCTTACTGCTCAGGTCAGCCACAAGGAAAGTTGTAACCTACTTGAATTTGTAGGCAAAAAAAAAAAAAAAATATATATATATATATATACCTCCTATAAGAAGAGGAGATGTCCAGCAAAATATTCACCTCAGCCCTCCTATGAATGTGGATCTGAACTTATACCTAATAGGAATCAAATTTAGTAATAGAAAGTGCTATATGAAAAATGAAGCTAATAATTATCAAGTAGCTTTGAAACCCCTAAGCAAACCCCTTGAAACAAAGGTAATTGGAAAAGCAAATCCAGAGACATAAGATTCTCACTGGAAAAGTCACCACCATCAAAGAACTGATCATCTAAATTTACGAACATATAAGGAAATGGGCCCCCACAAGGGATAGTCAGCAGGTAAAATAAGTTGAAAAATGAACACACAAAAAAATGCTTACAAATAACAGAACAATCTGAACAATACATAAAATGTGTTTGAAATGAGTAGAGAAAACATAAAATAGAAATCGTAGTGAAATAATATGACTATGAAAAGAAAGTAGGCATATTTTTTAATTAGAAATTCTAGACATGAAAATATAGTCATTACTTTCAAAATTTTAGACATAATTACAAACCAGATTAGATACAGGTGAAGAGAGAAGTACAAAGAGAGATGCAGAAGTTAACCGGTATGCAACACAAATAGGTAAACAAAAAAATAAGAAACAGGCTAAGAAACAATTTCAGCAGAATGACAAATTCCAACATGTGCCTCAAAGGTTTTTCCAGAAAGGGACATTACAGAAAATGAGTTGAAAAGAGAGGCAACATTCAACGAAAAGAAATAAAATATGAAAACTTTTCAGAACTTATTTAAGGCCCAAATCATAAGGTTGAGGATTGGCACGAAGTCTCAGATGCCTCAGAATGAAGCCACAAAACACCAAAGAAAAAGGGAAAACCACGTAAGATGTCATACAAATAAGACAGATTAGCTACAATGGAATGTCGCCTAGACTGACAGATTTCTCACCAGCAAAAATAGTATAAATATAATTGGGGGCCAGGTGATTAGCCATGAGACTGGGCGGAGTAGGGAACAAAGAGAATGTAGGAAAGAAATGCTGCGTGAGAAAGCAGGGAGGGTCAGGTGCAGTGGCTCACGCACTTTGGGAGGCAGAGGCGGGCAGATCACCTGAGGTCAGCAGTTCAAAACCATCCTGGCCAACATGGAGAAACCCTGTCTCTACTAAAAACACAAAAATTAGCCAGGCGTGGTGGTGGGTGCATGTAACCCCAGCTACTCAGCAGCCTGAAGCAGTAGAATCACTTGAACCCAGGAGGTGGAGGTTGCAGTGAGCCAAGATGGCACCACTGTATTCCAGCCTGGGCAACAGAGTGAAACAGCAGGGCTGTTTCAGAGAGAAGTGGGGGAAGAGAGGGAGGGAGGGAGGGAGGAAAGAAGGAAGGAAGGAAGGAAGGAAGGAAGGAAGGACGGGGGAGGGGAGG